>CP050229.2:16486323-16663823 GCA_012066045.3 Morus alba | reverse complement strand
CACAATGATTTTTTAATTTGAGTTTAAAACGAACCCGGTTTAGGCCTTTAAAGTACAAAAATTTACTACACTTGTTGCTAGCTTGCTGAAGAAACTTTCAACTTCACTTGTTGCTAGCTGTACTAACAAGTAAAATAAACCTTATGAACTAGATAACACTACAGGGGGTAATTTTTTGAGTATATTCTAGGTGACAGTTGATACACTCATATAACATATATATATATATATATATATATATATATATAACAGTTGATATACTTTAACGTACTATCAAATTATCCAATTAGGTTTTAACCAAGCGTGATCGGTGATATAACAGCCAGTACAAGTACTCATATTCTTTAGGCATTGTTGTTGCAGCAGTGACATTCTTATTATAGGCAATATGGCCACCGCTAACAAAAAAGGAAGGCTAGCTAGCTCCAGCCTACAGCCTACAGCCTAGTCCCTAACCCATGAAATGCTTTGCAGTTTGCATTATTGGATAAGACAGATTTTTCTTTTCTTTTTCTTTTCGTTTTCTTTTCTTGCTTTAAGATAAAGCTCCAAAGCCCATAAACATGGCGAGAGAAAATTTTAAGTCCATGTCCCTGTGAAAGTTAGGGCATTTTGCATTACAATGTTTTGGGTTTATAAAAAAAGGTAATATATTTGTTTTGAACCGCATCAAGTATATAAACAGGACATTTAAACTATGTAACAAATTCATATTCTGTAACAATCAATGTTTAATTTTAACTGTTTTAATGATAAAATGCTATTAGAGATAAAGAAATTAAATGTAAAAAATTTAAAAAAAAATCGATAGTGAGGCATTGTCTGCTTTGACGGATTTGAGTTTTCAATTCGAATTGAGACATGATATTTTCTGAGAGTTTTTAAATGTAATAGAAAAAGTTTGATATGATATTTTTTTAGAGTTTTTAACTGTATAAATTTAAAATTTAAAATTTGAATTGATGAATACACAAACTACTTTGTAAAAATTATAAGATGTGACCCTTTTTTAAGAGTTGAATTAAAATGTGGCTTACCTTTTCAAATATCACATATATGGTCTTTTTTAAAAACTTTATTTTTTGACACCCCAAAAATGCCCCTCTATTTATTTTACTGAGCATTTTTTATTTATAACTAACTGCCATATTTTTCTCTACCAGCAAAAAAAAAAAAAAAAAAAAAAATTTAGATCTGAAAATATAAATTATTACCGCCTATTTCGTCTAGCGTTTAACGTTTTTTAATTACTTTGGCTCCCTGCAATAGTTTTTGAGAGGTTATTGAGTTTTGAGAGCCGTGTAAATTTTTTTTTTCTTTTCCCCTTTAATTTGTGTTTACATATGTTACTACTCTTGTTATTGTTTCCTAGACATATCGTCATATCTTTTTATTATTTTGCATATATAATGATATGTGATTTCACTGGTGTTGTTGTTGTTTTTTTTTTTTTTTTTTTTTTTATATAGGCTTTTGACGTTTGAACTGATGGAATCGGCAACCAATAGTACTGAAGTTGACGATGTATTGGCAGAATTTTCAGATGATGTTGATGACATGAATGTTCGTGAGATGCACATGAACGACGATGATTTTGTTATTGACCATGTCGATGTAACAAACATGCCAGATACTTACGATGTAAACGATAATGCAGCTTTCAAATCCGAAGTTTGAATTGCAAAAGGCATTGCATATGATCGCTTAGAAGAACAATTTCAAATTCAAAACAAAGAAATCAAATGGCACAACATTAGAGAAGAGGGCACTTGTGAAAAGTCCATAAATATGTCTGCGAGCATTCTTGTACATTAGAGATTGTTCAATCGGATCATCATCAAGTAAGTATGATCGCTGCCAACCATTAAAGAGTTTAATTGTAGCTGTTGGACAACTGCTCGCATTGGAAAGTATTTATTCTTCAACGTCCATACCTATTGAGTAGATGTATAAGTGGGCGTTTAGTTTATAGATTCAGAATTATTTTTGTTTTACGTATATTTTTTATGAGAGAAAAACACTGTAAAACTATGAATTATAATTTAAAATCATAGACGAATATAAAAAACAAACATCCCATAAGTTTTTAAACGAGAAAAATTCATTCCAATAATAAGCGCTATATCTCTTACTCCAATTATAGGACATTCTCCTTCAATGTCAAAACAAAGCACATCAGCCCTATTGTGAACAAACTGCCTTTGGATAAGTTGACGGAGCACTTGTGAAAGGCAAAAAAAGTTAGATGTGATTATTTCTGAGAATTTTTTAATGTAACAAAACTTAAATTTTAAACTCGAATCGGCGAAATAAACGGAGCTATTATATCTTCATGTCCAACAAGTGACCTTATTATAAAACAATTGACCATATCATTATAAGGTAATAATGTAATTACATAATACTTTATTCAAATATTATAAAACAATTAGGCCATGTATGAGATATCTAAACCATATTTCAATTCTAGAGTTGTAATACAGCTATATATTTAAAACTTGTTTATTTCACTAATTTGAATTTTTAATTTCAGTTTTATTAAAGTTAAAATTTCTCATAAAAATCACATCTAATTTTTTCTGTTACAGTAAAAATTTTCATATAAATGCCCAGTTCATTTTACTAATTTGAGTTTTGTTATAATAAAAAGCTCATAGAAACAGTCACATTTAACTTTTTACTATAGTAAAAAGTTTTCGCGTAAAGACACATCTCAACTCGAATTAAAAATTCAAATCAATTAACTAAACTAGGTTCTTAAAATTATATCTCAACTCAAATTCATAAAACCTAAATTTTTCACATCTCATTCATTTTATCAATTTTAATTTTTAATTATAATTTTATTACAATTAAAAATTTATATAAAAAATCATTTTTAATTTTTTTTTACTATAATAAAATTTTTTTTTACATAAAATCACGTTTAAACCACTGTCTTCTTCCTTCTTTTTCATTTTTTGTTCGCTGCTACTTGAGTGGACCCACAGGGTCCACACCTACATTCATCCTTCACCACAGAATAGCTGACCCCACCTACTTCCCCTCACGTTCCACCCACGACTCTTTTAGCGCGTGCAACTCACGAAGAAACAATTTTGGCGACGAGAGCACACCGGAATTGTGTCGTGGACGTACTTTATCAGTGTCTATTGTCTGAAATTACTCGTGACTTCTGACATGCTAGCATCATCTTTTTTTCACTTTTTTTCGTTTTTTTATTATTTTTCATTAATTATTTGACTATTTTATTTTTTATTTAAATAATAATATATTAACATGTTAAATAATAAATATAAAAATAAAGAGTGATTTTAATATTTTTTTTTTGTTATTGAGTAAATTAATGCTTTTTAATAAAGCGTAAATTGATGGTTGTTGTTAAAATAATTTTTTGATTTAGCTCTAAATTAACTATAGAAGACTTATTTTTTTAATTCAAATACTCTCAAAGATTTTAAATTTAAAAGAAAAAACAAAACACAATAAATATGGAGTTTGCTCTCTCAAAATTAATTTAGAATCTCATTTTTTTTCCTCCTTCCTTCTATTTATAGGCAAGGGTTCTAATGGAAATCCCTCTTAAGTCAAGCTAAATCATCATTTTTTTTTGGACTATTTAATTGATCTTTCATATTAATTTTAGTTCGGTTCTATCGATTCACTTATTCACTATTCAAATTTTACTATAATAAAAAATTTTCAAAAACAGTCACATTTAATTTTTTTATTATAGTAAAAAATTCTCACATAAAATAACATCTCGATTTAAATCAACAAACTAAACGGGCTCTTAATATCTCAACTCTGACCTTTATGTTTAGAACATTCTTTACAATCTTCTATTGTTTCGTTCTTCTTCCTTTTATTGCCACAACATCGTCTTGTATCTATTTTTTTTATTCTAACATTGTCGTTTATGACTGATCAAAATGCCATTATTTCAGTTGGTACGATTCTCACTCCAACGATCATGTTAAGAATAAAATGACAACTTACCTGAGTTTATCAAGACTAAATTAATGACTAGAACAAATAAAAATTAACTTAAAATTTTGTTCATTTTACCGATTTGAATTTAAAATTCAAATTTTATTATAGTAAAAAACTATCATAAACAATCATATTTATTATTATTTTTTTATTACGGTAAAAATTTTTTACATAAAATCATATTTTAATTCAAATTAAAAAATTTAATTAATAAACTAAACAGACCAACCCTACTATAAAATTGAGCACAAAATTTGATCAGTTGTGCAAATACTATTCAAGAAAAAAAAAAAAAACTTCAAATAAAAAAAATCGCGGGCACGTGTGGAACACCGCAGCTTTGTCGTGGACGGATTGTTTGACGAAAGAGAGGTTTTTTTTTTTACCAAAGGGTTAAGTTTGTCTCTTTCCAGTCATTGACTGCCCTGATTTCAGAGCAGTCCAAAATAGTATTTATTTCTGGAAAAAGTCCAAAAAGGTACTGATCTCTAATCAATAGTAAAAACTAGCACTGATCTCTCGCGAGTACGCCCTATCTTCTCGCGATACGATATTTTCAATAAATAATCACTCCAA
The DNA here is from genome assembly GCA_012066045.3 of Morus alba. Taxonomy (NCBI): domain Eukaryota; kingdom Viridiplantae; phylum Streptophyta; class Magnoliopsida; order Rosales; family Moraceae; genus Morus; species Morus alba. The sequence continues at coordinate 16,659,254 of CP050229.2, read as the reverse complement.
TTATCAAAGAGGAGGAAGAAACAGAACTTCCCCCAATTTATGTTCAGATCTGAAAGAGAAATTAAAAAAAAAAAAAAAAAGATAAGAACAAATATTCAGGTAAGAGAGAGAAAGAGAAGGACCTGATAATGAAAGTGAGTGAAAGCTGGTTGTTTTTAAGCTTTGGAGCTTTAGTAATGGAGAAAACGCCATTTTCTACTCTCTGATCATCAAAGAAGAAAAAAGAAAGAGCAAAAGCGCCTCTTTTCTTCCATTTCTCTCTTGCATGGAAAGCTCGCCAATACTCTCGGACTCTGCAGAATTTGCGAGATTTGACCGAATTGAATCTTTGGCGGTTTTGGATTAATCTGTGATTGAGGAAGGAATCGCCCGAGATATTTTGATTTGGAAGGTAAGATTTTCTCGGGAATCTGGAAAAAGGAGTTAGTTTTTGTTCTCTCTCTAGTTAGTTACATTTCTTTTGAATTCAATATTTGATTTTGTGTCTGTTGCACAAATTTAATGCTTGCGGTTTTGTTTATTAAACCTGTGGATCGTGTCCTTTGGTTGTTTGTTCTCTCCAGCATTTACTCGGCGAATCGAAATTAATCCTGAAAACCTTGATTTTGATCAGTTATGGAGTGGTAGATAGAAAAAGTAAAGGTTTTTGTATTGTTGCTTTGGAAGAACGAAGAGAAGCAGAAGAAACTGAAAGAAAATCGAAAATTAAGGCCTAATGAGGGAGGTAGTTGAGAAAAGCTTGGATCCCCAACTATGGCAGGCCTGCGCGGGAGGGATGGTGAACATCCCTCCGATGAACTCCAAAGTTTTCTATTTCCCGCAAGGTCACGCCGAGCACGCCCAGGCCCATGTCGATTTCCCCGCTTCCATGAGGATCCCGTCCTTCGTTCTCTGCCGAGTGGCTTCCCTCAAGTTCATGGCCGACCCTGAGACCGACGAGGTTTTCGCCAAGATGAGGCTTTTGCCTTTGGGGAACAATGAACTTGATTCCGACGACGATAAGGTTTTGGGGTCCGCCGATGGGTCTGAGAACCCGGAGAAGCCGGCTTCGTTTGCGAAGACGCTCACTCAATCGGACGCCAACAATGGTGGGGGCTTTTCGGTTCCGAGGTACTGTGCGGAGACAATCTTTCCGCGGTTGGATTACTCGGCGGATCCGCCGGTTCAGACGGTGATGGCCAAGGATGTCCACGGCGGGCTTTGGAAGTTTAGGCATATATATAGAGGGACGCCGAGACGCCATTTGCTGACCACTGGGTGGAGCAATTTTGTTAACCAGAAGAAGTTGGTTGCTGGAGACTCAATTGTGTTCCTGAGGACGGAAACTGGGGATATTTGTGTGGGGATTAGGCGAGCCAAGAGAGGGATTGGTGGCGGACCCGAACCGCCTTCTGGGTGGAACAATGGCTATGGCGGGTTCTCTGTGTTCTTGAGGGAGGACGAGAGCAAGATGGGTAGAAATGGGTGTGGGAATTCCAGTCCTGGTGATGGGAATATGAGAGGGACTGGAAGGGTGAGGCCTGAAGCAGTTGTCGAGGCTGCGGTTCGTGCGGCCAATGGGCAGCCGTTTGAAGTTGTATATTATCCACGTGTCAGCACGCCGGAGTTCTGTGTCAAGGCCTCCGCCGTGAAAGGGGCTATGAGGATTCAGTGGTGTTCTGGGATGAGGTTCAAGATGGCGTTCGAAACTGAGGATTCTTCTCGGATAAGCTGGTTCATGGGAACTATAAGCTCTGTTCACGTTGCTGACCTGAACCGCTGGCCTCATTCCCCCTGGCGGCTTCTCCAGGTATTGCTTATTACTCCTGGTCTCTGAATCTCAATTTCTTTTTGCAATTTGTTTGCTTCATTTCTGTACCTTCGAAACATTTTGCCAGTCTTTTATTGATTGTGTTGTCGCATTGAGCTTTTAACCAAATCTACTTCTTTGGTGAGAAAAGAGCACTGTTGTAGTCAAATGTTGTCAAGCATGAGCATAGGCTCTTGATCTTTTGAACTCTTCCGATTTAGCCATGTTGAATACCAAATATTTAAAAAACAAAGAGTGAGTTCATGCCTAGGAGGTAATCATTTTCAAGGAAAACCCCAGGTTTCCTTTATATGCTTTAGATTTACATTTCCCCACTAAGTATGAAATCCTCTCTGCTTGAGCTTATGTTTACATCTGTTCACAATTTACTAAATTGCAGGTGACATGGGATGAACCAGATTTACTGCAGAATGTGAAGCGGGTCAACCCATGGTTGGTTGAATCAGTCTCAAATATGCCCATTATCCCCTTGTCATCATTCTCACCACCAAGAAAGAAGTTGCGGCTCCCGCAACACCCTGACTTTACTCTTGACGGCCAATTTCTGGTACCGTCGTTTTTAGGTAATCCCCTTGGGCCCAGCAGCCCCATGTGTTGTCTACCCGATAACACTCCTGCAGGCATACAGGGAGCCAGGCATGCTCTATTTGGAATATCTTTATCAGATCTCCACCTTAACAACAAGCTGCAGTCAGGGCTGTTCCATTCCAGTTTTCAGCAGTTGAATCAACACTCTAGAATTTCTAATGAAATCATGACAGGCAATGTTAACCGCAATGAGAGCCTATCCTCTTTGCTCACAATGGGAAATTCTACACAGAATTTGGAGAAATCTGATAGTGTTAAACTTAAGAGACATCAATTTGTACTTTTTGGTCAGCCAATACTCACTGAGCAGCAGATCTCCAATAATGGTTCTAGTGACACAGTCTCAGAAGTTACTAACGGGAAAAGTCTGACAGATGGGAATCCAGAAGGTGCGAAATTTCATTCTAATGGCTCAGGATCTCTACCTGAACAGCAGGCTTCATCAAATACTGGGATTTCATGGCTTAAGGGTCTTCAAGCTACTGAATTTGGTCTGGATACTGGCCACTGTAAGGTATTTATGGAATCTGAGGATGTTGGACGGGTTCTTGACCTTTCTCTTCTCGGCTCCTATGAGGAGTTGTACAGGAGGCTGGCCAACATGTTTGGAATAGAAAGATCGGAAATGCTGAGCCATGTTCTTTACCATGATGCAACTGGAGCTGTTAAACGAACCGGAGATGAACCATTCAGGTGTTGTTTGATACCTTAACTTTTTTTTCTTTTTGTTCATCATCTGTTTCTGCCCCTTGTGATATCTTGCTGCATTTGGCTTCATCATCTTTATATTTATCGGACTTTTAACATTTTTCCACCTTGTTCTGAATGCAGTGATTTTATGAAGACGGCAAAAAGGCTGACCATTTTAACAGATTCAGGCAGCAAAAGTATGGGAAGGTAAGTAAGAGCTTGCTTCTCAATTAATTCCTCACTCATAAATAATAGGAAAATTTTCTCAAATTTCATTACAAACATAATAAGATTGGCTCCTTTACCTTTGTATTAACTATTAACACTGCAAATTTGCCCATTCTATATGTGTTTCACAGGGCGTGGATTACAGGGATGCGAAATGCTGAAAATGGGCTGGGCGCATCAAACAAGACAGGTCCTTTGAGTATATTTGCGTGATCTAGTGTGTCTCTTGTAAACTTTTATTATTATTATTATTATTATTTTTTTTTTTTTTAAGAATGAACAATTGTTGAAGGAATCCTTAAACTTCATAGTCTTGAATGGAGAAAAAGACTATTGAACTCCATCCGGTACTCGTTTGTTTCTCGGTTTACATGTACATGTTTTAATGAATATCCTATTTCAGTATGGTGAATTTTCATGTCTCAAAGCTCATTCCGACTTGAACTAATATCTGCAATTGACTTCCAGCACTGTGCTAGTGCATTTTCTTTTTCTGTGTTGAGAAATTTACCGTCATTCATGTCTTGACGAGATTGAGAACCAGCATTTTATGTGCTTTCTAGAGAGAGAGAGTAGCATAGAAAACATGTGAGCCACCAAGTTGGTTACATCATTTATTGGGGATGTAGGTTTATTTTTGAATCTGGAACTGAAATTGCAACTGAGCTGCTTTAAGAGATCCTAAAGGGACTGATTAATATTTCCTCGATATGAAAGAGATATTAATAAAACTCTCTTTCAAACATAATGACCGCACTGTTTGGTTGGCTTATGCGCGTGAGCTTTAACTGTATGCAAAGAAAGAACCCAATTATTGGAATACACATTTTTAGCATTGCAGCTAAACAGCACAACTATCATCCGACCATCCAGGGCAGGGGCAATATCTGTTTCATATTTAATAATTACTGATCCTACGCCGTTTAGCTAGTTTTTCCTTGCTTTCTGGTGATTGCAGGCCAATTATTCAACGGCAAGTCAAGAACCTTTCAAAGCCTCACTGCTTTTGTTTTCTAATTGTTGGCCACACTTGGCTAGCTTTGCTTGCTTCTTTAGTGATTGCAGGCCCTACTATTTTGTTGTGCAGTCATTTTCAGCTGCAAATTACTTGTTGGAATAAACCTTCTTTCCTTTTCAAGTTGCTATTCATTTCTGTATAACCATCATTTACTCCGAGAATTATGCATGTAACTACCATATGAAGAACATTCTACTGATCGGATAGGATATTGTTTTGAATCGTCACGTCTTTATTAGCGGCTATCTATTTTGCATATGATTTTTTGCAATTCTTTTTTGTAATTTGGATCAGATTTAACATTTATAAACGAACATCAACGCTAAGAGAGGATATCCTATCCCGCATATAAAGCTTCCAACTACTAATCCATTTGCATAAATACAACAAATGGATTAATTTTATTGACCCACTTTCTTACCGGATCCTTCTGAACAAGTCGAACCACTTTTAGAATGAGACGAAACAACTTTATTTGTTCACTAAAAAGTTGAGCGTCTGGCTCTCTGAATTGGCATTTACTAGTTGACTTTATCCGATGAGCTTCTGCTGCTATTCAATGTCAAACCAGGAGATGCCATGCCTCCTCTTTAGGGAGCTTCATTACAAGTGTCTTTTAACCTTTGCCTTTAATGGCCCAACAGAAAGAAAATACAAATTAAGAGACACAAAAGGGAAATCAAAGGAAGCAAAAGTGTCCTAACCCACAGTAGAACTAGGAGAAAACAAAGAGAAAAAGTCACTTCTCGTTCACAGAATTTGTCTCTACCCCTATGGAATTTATGGACGTCAAGACAGAAACTGTATAATCACTTGACAAATTCAGTCACCGGCAGACCTGCAACTTTGACTTGCGCTTTCAAGAGTTTTAATTAATTTCCTACAACCAAAGTATATATGCATATATAGTTCAATTGTCCGACCAGTAATTTAATGGATTTTAATATTTTTTTTTCTTTTTCTTTAATATCAAAACCCCTCTCTATTATAAGTGTCTGTGGATGTGTCAATTTGACAATTGGAGAGGCCTAAAAGAGTGTCACTACATGAAAGATCCTTTGGAACAATAATAAGTATAACAGAGCGTGTTTAATTTGTTGATTTAATTTATTAATTTAAATTAAAATTTGATTTTATATGAAATTTTTTTATTATAATAAAAAAATTAAATGTGATTATTTTTAAAAATTTTTTACTATAATAAAATTATAATTCTAAATTTAAATTCGTGAAATAAATGAGGCTTAAAATTTTTAAATTGAAGTCGGCTTAAGTCGGCCTTATCTTTTTAAAGTAGGTCCGTCTAACTTTAAATTTTCATTCGGCGACCGAACTCGAGTCACGTGGCCCGAACTTTCACCTTCTCAAATGAGGAACGCGTCATGTCTGTTTACATTTTTGTCACATCAGTCGTCAAATACTACTGATCACTAATGGAATACAATACTGTACAATACACGCAATATGTGAGGAGTTGTGGGTTGGAAGAGCAATATTAAATAATAAAAGGACCACTCACTTTAACTTGGGGATCTGAGATCCCACAAAACATGAGGCTGGCCTGGCCTCACTGTTCCGGCAGTTTGACGGCCAAGCTGGGTCTGGTCTGGACTCTGGTCCCTTTGGTCCAGCCTTTGAATTCTGTGGACGCTCATTTTGGTTTGTTCTAATATTATATTATGTCAACATTATGATTTTATGAAAATATTTGAAAATTCCCAGAAAATTCTTATATTTAATATTTAATAATAACAAGAAGAAAAGAAATGCCAAGTTGAGGGACAAGGCACACGTGGGCGTGGGGCCCATGAAGGTAATTGATTAGATCAACAAGGTGCACGTGCAGTCTAGCACTTGTGACGCCGTTTTGGTGGCCGGGCCTCTTTGGTCGTTGGCTTGCTTGCGTTTTGTAGGATTTTGACTCTCACGAGACATTTTACCTTATCAATAGTTTTTGCCACTGAAATCAATGCTTATTATTAGTTTTTTTTTTTTTTTAAAAAAAAAAACTTGAAATTAATGCTTCTTTTAGTTATTATTGGTTCAAGAGTTTTATCAATGCATGATTATTTGTTAAATCTCATTTCAACGATCAAAAAAGTTGTCGCCTCTACTTTATTTTGCTCTTTAGATATAACCTTGAATTCATAAAACATATCCTTTGGAAGATTGACGATAATACACGTTACACAATGATATTTCGTTTATACGTGGAAGCTCGTTTAATTTACTTGATTTAAAATTTTAATTTAAATTAAGATGTGATTTTATGTGATAGTTTTTTATTATAATAAAAAAAAATTAAATGTGACTGTTTCTAAAAATTTTTTACTATAACAAAATTTGAATTCTAAACTTGAATAAGTAAAATTAACGGGGTTAATAATTTTGCAAAAATCTCTTCTCTAGTTGGGGAAAGGCCTCGTATAAACCGGATTTTTGACCTAATTACGTTGCAAAATGATATTATAGAATTAATATGATGACACTACAATTTATTTTATGTACTATCTATTTAACAAGCAATGTGAAACTTATTAACTAGTCAACCACCGTGTTATATAACTTGCCCGTACATTAAGCACGATCTGTTTTGTATAGAATGCATTTCAAGAACAATGTGTATATGGTCATTCATAGTGAACAATTTCGAAAATTCTTCATTAGAATACCTTCTAATATATATATATATATATATATATATATATATATATATATATATATACACACACACACATATTTTTGTGGTTATTCAGAGTGAAATTGAAACATCGGTGTATGCCTTACAAAATGGGTTGGGAGGGGTTTGTGTCTAATTTTTCAATTCTCTTCAATTTCTCTTAGCTTGTGAGGAGAAACAATAGTATATCAAGAGACGTAAAAGTAAAATCACGTTTGGATGTCATTTCCAAACAACTGAATACATTAAAATCACGGTCCACTAGGGCCTACCTACTACACATGTAAAGGAAGCAAATTAATTTTATAAAGTATGACCAGTTAAGCAATTAATTAAGAGATGTTGTCAAAATAACACTTAAAAGGTCCTTTTAATGAACACTAATAATTTTCTACAATTAAAGAAAAAGTAAGGTCAGACTGTCAATTAGTCAAAGACTTTGAATTAAGAGCCTGGTATTATAAATAAGAACAATTAAAAGGCAAGTACTTCATCCTGAAAAAAAAAAAAAAAAAAAAAAAAAAAAAAAAAAAAAACATAGATAAATATGTAAAAGGCAGAAACATGTTTCGAAGCACATTCATTTTCCAAGTTTTCCTCCCTGTTTTCAGTTCCCATCCTTTATGCAATGGGATTTGGGATTTCTTTCATTGGGATGGACATGAGTTTTCATTGCTCATCTATATATTTGATAAAATGGAAGTCATCACAGTTGTCTAGTTTTTTATTTTTTATTTTTATTTTTCCTCTTTTTTTTTCCTAATAGCAAGTAAGATTTGCATTACATGGTAAAAAAAAAACATGTTTTTATGAATGAAACATGTTTAGCCTATCGATATTGTCAACTACTAACTTTATATTTCTCCGTGGACCATAAAACTCCTATTCCTATACAAATACAAATGAGACTACACTAATTTGTTTGAATTGAATTTATTGTTAGTTGAACTCATTTTTATGAGGCATGTCCTTTGTATTTTTATGGGATTCAAAAATTTTAGTGTTTTAATTGGTGTCTAATCAAATAAATTATACCACGTTATGTAAAAAGTTTAAATTACTTTTTAACTAACTCTGTAGTGCTTATTATGAGATGATCTAATATGATTTAATTAATTAGACACTAAAAATTTAACAGCAAATTTGAATCCAACTTTATTGGGGCATTTGACATTGATCCACATTATTTTCCTTACATATAAACAAAAGCACTGCAAAAGGAGAAATTTGAGCCAAAACATAACTTGAGAATGGCATTGAGGTTGATTCTGGATATTTTATATCATGAAACGCCAATTTCGCAGTAAACTATGCGGTTGGGAATTATATTTATAACAAATGGCAATTTTGAGGATTCAACGACAGTAACTTAAAAATCCAGTGCACAATTAGTCCTATAAACAAACATATTTAAAGAAAACATAAATTGGTAATAATAATAATAATAATAATAATAATAATAATAATAATAATAATAATAATAATAATCAGTACAAACAATAGCACATTCAAAAACGACATGAAATCTAACAAGCGATAATGATGATCTTACGCAATTCGTATGTCATAAAAACGACAGTATATTTAGACAAGACAAATTATAATTTGTAGTGACAAAAATTTTTTTTTTTTTTTTTCGCACTATAGTATGAAGAAAATGACTCATAATTCTGAGTGACGATGAACGTAAAGCAAAATGTATTTTTTAACTCGATATCATATTATCGAGTACAGGAGATTTAATTTCTGAAAAACGAGAAGAAAGTAAAACCACAATACATGCCATAAGCGACAATAAATTTTAATCCGATTTCCTGTAAACGACAGTTAATTTACGAACGAGGACAAGATTTAAAATGACAAAATATTAGACAACGACGTAACAACCAAGGAACGGCAAATGGTTTAAAGAACAACACAATACCACCACTATTCAGAAACGACATTATATATTGACAGCGACGACAGTACATTGGAAAACGACAAGACATTCTAGAAGGCCAATATATGAAAAATTGCACAAGAACTTTGAAACTAGGTATATAGCAATTCGCATATCTTTGTAAAGCCGAAAAGATCAAGAATTTTGGAACCAGGGGATATACCATTCCACGTGAACATCAATCAAAAAACGAAACTATTACTTTTGAAAACGGCAACATTTCTATAAACGATCCCGTTGTGAAAAATGATAGTATATCGTGAAACGACATGAACTCTTACAGGAACTTCAAAATTCATCCATTATATATTATATATAGATGAAAAGTAGAAAAGGTGAAAGACATAAATGAAAAATAAAATATATTTATATGGCATCTGCTGCGTTATCACTCTTTTATTATATATTAATAAAACACACACACACACACACACACACACACACATATATATATATATATATATATTTGTTGCAGACGATAATATCTCAAAAATGGATATGAAGAATTATTGATACCAGAATTATTGTATCATACCAGAATTATTGATGTTAAAGTTGTCATAAATTTAACAATCGGAATTTGATATGAAGAAAAGTACAAGTGCCAGATTTATTTGAAAAGTTGTTCATTAAATTCAACAGTTGGGTGGTAAAAGCCTGAAGGACATGCCTATCCGCAATCAACTAAATAATAATTAATAGTCAAGACAACACCATTTTCATTTTTTGGGAGAAATTGCAGACAACAATTTGAGCTTTTAAGAGTAAATATGCACTAATTTTAGTCTCGTTAACTTTTTAGGTGGAAAATAGTTACGTGTAACTGAACTAAAATAGTTCAACATAAACTCACTGATTAATAGTTGATAGAAATTTTCATTTAAAAAAAAAAAAAAAAAAAAACAGTTGATAGAATTTTTATTTATTTTATTTTTTGGTGAAAACAGTGAATAGAAATTTAGTATATCTATTAACAAGATCAAAATGTCTTGATTGCCCATAATATTTAAATGTTGAACTAGGACCTAGATATTATGCAAATCTTCAAATAAAACTTCAAAGAAGCATTTTTTTTTTTTTTTTTTTTTTTTTTTTTTGCATCTAATCCTGATAAAAAAAGCATCTTTCGGGAGAAAATGAATGAATGTGAACCAAATTACATGTTATAGAAGACTAAAAGACGAGAAGAAGTTGCATAAGAATGAATCCTTAGACAAGTGGAAAGGATGAATGCATGCGCGACAATGAATATTTGTAGGACATCCTTTTGGCAATCCATCTTTTCACAACCCCACGTGTGTAACGTTGATTTTACAAGTAAGGCTATAATAAAGTCTCATTTAATTCGCTGATTTGAATTTTTAATTTGAGTTAAAATGTAATTTTATGTGAATTTTTTTACTTTAATAAAAAGATTAAATGTGACTGTTTTTAACAGCTTTTTACTGTGACAAAACTTAAATTTTAAATTTAAATAGATGAAATGAATGTGGCCTAAATATACTAATAGATGCCCAATTGTCTTTATTTTTTCTTCTCTCGTGATGAGTTCGAGTTTCAAGGTTCGATATTTCATCACTCCAATTCAAGATCCTTGTTTGGTCAATGCACTATTGTAATATTAGACTTTTGATATAATGACAATGAGAGTGGGTCAATCTTTAAGTAGGATTGGGATTATATGCTTTATGCTCCATTGTAGCATCTTTAATATAGTGCTAAATTAATGTGCTGATGCTAAATTTTAGTATTTGAATAGGAAATCACTTTATAATATTGTGTTATTTTTAGTGCAAAATTTGACATAAACTGTCGCGCTACATTACCAAATTTAACACCATGTATATAACATATATTAAGTCTTGACATTTGATCACTATTAATTAACGTATTCTTCTTCATTTAACCATTACAATATTCTCATTTTTAAGTTATTTAAGAGATTACTTTTACAAATTCCCAAATTTAGTTATTATGACAAAAAATAATAGATATAACACTATAAATTACATTATATATTGGAGCACAAAATAACTCCAATGTAGAATTACATATTAGATATAGATGGTCTGATGAGCCCTTCAATTTAAGATATCAACCAAAATGGGATGAAGAAGAAGAAGAAGAAAGAACGTTTACAATATGGGAAAAGGAAACAAATATCTTTTTAAGTGTATAGATCAAGATTTTTATCATTATTTTTGATTAATAATCTTTTTAGTCAAATAACTATACTCAAAAAAAAATATTAATAAAAAATAAATAGTAAAAATTCAATCTATGCATTCTTTAAGAGTAAGTTATGCAATTTTCTCTTACATTACAAAAAATATATCTAGTTTATTTCGGACTTATTTATCGCCCAAATTTCAGTTATTATATTATACTTGAAAAAACGTCTTCTGTCTGGCGATTTTGTTTTGTTTATGCTTTTATATTTCTTTTCTGCTTTTATTATGTGACAAAAGGCAGCTTTGAATCAAAGGTAATGGAAAAGAGACTACAACAATGAAAGGAGTTTTCTAAGGTGAATAAAAAGAAATTGACGAGAATAATGCCAATCCAAACAAATCTATTTTGTTTTACAATTAAGCATTTGGTTGGTCGGTGATTAACATTACTGCCTACCATGGGTAAAAATGAAGATATTTAAAATTACAATGGTACAACTCAAATAAAATTGTGGAAACAGAACCTTTTTTTTTTTTCTTTTTTTTGGGTTCGTGTAGAAAAGAATTCAGGTCCATTTATTTTAATAATTTAAGTTTAAAATTCAAATTTTATTATAAAAAAAGTTCTTAAAAATAGTCACATTTAATTTTTTTATTATAATAAAAAATTTTCATATAAAATTACATATAAATTTAAATTAAAAATTTAAATTAACAAATTAAATGAACTTAATTACTGTAAAGAGATTAAGAAAATTACGAGGAAAAAAAAAAAGGTGATTGTGAAAAGATGGCTTGTTGATAAGATCCGATTGGGAAAGATAAGGAGATAATGGGGCAAAAGAACGGACGAAGAAGACAGAAAAGATGTAAAACATATTGCAGACACATTAGCAGTTGATGTCAATCAAGAGAATAAAAGTGGGATATGGACTATATAATCCCCTCCTACAGTTCCAAGCATCAGTAATCAAATGCATAATCATTAAAATTTGACATCTTGCGTGTGTAATCTTCCGGCTAGATGTATTAAAGATATTTCGTATATTCAACCACAATTCAAACCTCTGTTTACCATAATATTTTCAATTCGAACCTATAAAATAAACCGTTAAATATCTATCCACTTTGTGCTACAGACCAGGCATTTAAAAGATATTTAGTAAAAAAATTTATTTTTAATTTGAATCATAATTTATAATTTATTATAGTATTTTTTTTTATTAAAAATATACGTAAATTAAAAATAATTTAAATCACATGATTTAAATTCTCCAACTAAATGTCCTCTATAATTAAAACCGTAAACTAGCCGGTCTTTGATTTGGCTCAATATTTTTGTTTTTGTCATCTATCTAATAATAGAAAATAGTCAAATACCAATTAAAAGAAACACGCTTAATCTTTTTGATTAATCTCACAAATAATCTTTCAAAATTACATTCAATTTTACTTTAATTTTTTAACTTTTTAACACCTCTCACAGTTAATCTATAAGATTTTACTTTATTTCAATTTTAGTTCTTTTGTTACCTAAATATTTTAAGAAATCTATCTAAATTAAAATCAAAATTGAAAACAATTAAAATTTATAAATTATTTATAGAGATTTAACTTTTGTTTTCATAACTTCCGTCAAATATTTAACACCTAATTAACAAAATAACTAAAATTAAAACAAAGAAAAACCTCATTGAAAGTTTTAAAAATCAATGACTAAAATAAAATTAAATATAAACCTCAATGATTAATTTTGAGATTAGTCTCCTCCTTAAGACTTACTCTTAAAGAGAAAATTACATAATTTATCTTTAAAAGTGCACGACTCTAATTTTTTATCCTTCATTCTTCTAATATCGTTTTGTTAATATAGTAATTTTGATTAAAAAAATTATCAATTAAAAATAAAATATGTCTTCTTTCCCCTAATCTTAATCTTATTTATTAGAAGACAACAATGTTCTAACTTCAAATATTTCATATTTTAAGTCTTGAGCCAGATAACGGGTGCATGCTCCAGCAACACGTTCCTACTATCAATTTTTTTTTTTTATTTATTAAAAAAAAAGGCTCCATCTTCTCCCACGCGTCTTACAATTAAGTTCCAAATATTAAGAATAATATATCATGATTTTCTTTTTGTTTTTAGAAATATATTGGTAATTTACATCTGACGCATTATATGTAAACATAGATGTTATGCATGCATATAGAATACACATGAACACACCCTACAGACACGCACAAAGCTATACACACATAAACAATCACATACAAATACACACGCCTAATAACAACCCTAAATTTTGTTAATTATTAATGAAATAATATCAAACCCCTGATTAACATGGCAACAGCATCTCCAGTCTTCAATATAAACTGAAAGCATTTTAATGATCTAACGTCAAAGGTTTGACATGCGAATATTTTTAAGATGTATGGCTATAAAATGGGTTTCAGAGTCGAAGTGCAAAAACCATAAAACGCCACAATCATATTTGAATAACAAGACACACGGCAAAGAGTTGAAATTTAAATTATATAAGTCAGACACTTAAAGACTCGCAAGCAAATTGGATTGGCACATCTAGACAAGTAATGAAGTGCCAACCAGCATAAGAAAAGTATAGGACATTTTTAGGTAAACCAACATCATAACAGCAAGTTCATTCGGACAAGTTCAGATTTAGAAATGGCATCCATCTCCCAAGCTCCACTAGTGTATAGAACCTGTGAAAAGAGCAAATAATATACATCAACGAAAAGTTCTGACTAAGGTAAGAAACACTTTGTACCTATTTAGAACAAATACACAAAAGGGCTGGGCTGTAATTGTCATAGGAAAAATAGAATAATTGGACACATTCATGCATATATATATATATATATATATATATATATATATATATTAAACAAAAACACATACAAGAGAAACCCGCAAATAAGATCTGATATCTTCTGTTCTTTCTTGGACGTGAATGTTCCACATATAAGAATGGAGTTGATTAGAGAAAGGACCTTATAAATGCAAAAGTGCATAAAACTCAAACAAGTCTAAACCATAAGCAGTAACAAAAACATGTAAACTCATTATCCGCTCTTTCCTCATCCTTACTGAAATTCCTCGGTATTAAACGTCTTCAAAATTGAATAATTATGTTTCTTCCAAATTCTTAAAACATTTCTCAGGTAACTTTTATAAGGTTACTAATTCCACAAACTCACAAGTTGATGAGCATTCTTTAAAATATAAAAGGCAAAGCACAAGAACTACAAATATTCCAAGATGAGCTAATTGATGCTTTAGGAAAACTTTGATTACCATATTTCTCTGCAAGGACTAGCTATAAAACAAGCATTCAATAAAGCATCCAAGACGGAGCAAAGTCCAACAAAATTTTATTTATCAGAATTAGACATGTATTTCTCCTAGTTTTCTAACAATAAATTACTCAATACTAAACAAATCCCGTGTTATTTAGCAGAACCAGATCAATCTAAACGCGTTCAATATAATTCTTTTTAAAACAGGATAAATTTGTTATGCCTAAAAATAATTAATAGGACCCATCATGGGCAAATAATGCCAATCCTCCAATATTTCTCGTCCTAGAATCAAGCTGCCAATAATGATGAAATTGAAACATTAAACCCAAAAGAAAACAACGACAATACAAAAAGAAAGAGAGAACATATCAGCCAATAATACATAATCAAAAGCTAGTAAATCGATTAACTAAAAAGTATACATAATTGAAAATTTTAAGATTAACTATTAAAAACAGTCAATAACGAAGGTTCGAAAACAAACAAATTCGAAAACCAGAAAAACGAAGACTACGACGACGTACATACGTACGGAAGAAGGGCGAAATCAGTTGTAGTAGAGCTCGAGGCCCATCCCGTCATGGATTTCGTAGTCCTTGAGAGTGATGTGGTCCTTGTAGATGTTGTACCACTTCTGAATCCGAATCTTGTCGGCTCTCGTGCCTGTCTGAGCCGCCACGAGCTTCTTCAGGTCTCCAATGGTGTCATCATCGTTGCACTTCACCCTCACCTTCTTCCCCAGCCGATCGTTCAACACCACCTCGATCATCTTCTCCTTCTTTCTTGTTGATCGCAAACCCTAATTCCCCAAATCGAAATTCCCAAATTCGTGATTTTGTCTTTTACTCGAGTCTTCCAGGGCCAAAAGACTCATAAATAAGGAAATTAAGCGGGTTACTTCAAAATCCTCGCTTCTAGAAATTTCTGTTCATTCGAGTGAGGGTATTATTGCCTTTGCGCTTGCTCCCTGTTTGCTTTTGGGTCCAACGCGGCAGGCTACGCGGAATGGAGAATTTTAAATTTTTTTCCCTTTTTTTTTTTTTTTTCTTTTTTTCTTGGTGAATACGTTTTATAACTTTAAGTTGAAAAATTAATATATGTGAATGGCAAAGTTTAATATTAAAGTGATTTATTGTAATATTATTCTTGATATTAAATAAAAATACTGTATTTGATGTAAATTTACCCTTAAATATAGTATATTTCAAATTTTAACATTTTTTATTGATTGATATATCTATTTTTTTTTGTTTTATCAATAAAATATTATCCTTAGTACTAAACTTGATTGCTATACATAATGTAATTTATCATTAAATGTAGCATACATCAAATTTAGTATTTAATTGATAGTGATTGATATATTTATTGTTTTCTTTAATCATTGCAATATTGGAATTTCAAATTATTTTAAAATTTAAAATTTATTTTTACAATTTTTAAATCGTAATTATTATACTAAAGAATATATTTAGCATTTGAAACATCATTTTTGCATTGGAACAAAAGTCAAAATAACATATTAAATGTGTTGTTTTCACATATTTTATTTTTTAATGTTAACTTGACATGATTATTGACATTTATATTAGAGATAATCTAATGTTGATAAGATTAATATTTTTTTTTATTCCTTAATAAAAAGGAAGGGTTATAAAAGGCATATATATTCTTTGGGTCAGCTCATAGTGGAGAGGAAGACCGAAGAAGAGCCTCATTGGGATGTTGTGTAAATTACCTCAATGTCATGTCATGCATTCAACCATCTCATTATAGATAACTCAGCCCCGTTCACTTCGCAGATTCGAATTTTCAATTCGAGTTGAGATATGACATTTTCTGAGAGCTTTTTACTGTAAAAAAAAAGTTATATGTGATATTTTTCTGAGAGCCTTTTACTGTAGAAACCTAAAACTAAAAACTCGAATCGGTGAAGTGAACGAGGCCTCAAGCTCATAAAATGATTTGAGAACTGAAAATAAAAATGATCAATTATATAGAAAATACTAATTTATTTTTATCGGGATTGAAAATTTTAAAGATTAATCAAACCAAATAGCATTTCAAATTTTTATTTTTGACGGACTAGTGGTATTGGTACAAATTAGAATCAATTGATAAATCTCTCGATTTGAAAATAAAGATGAATAAAAAACATAACAACAATAACAATAAGAAGAATTTTTTAGGGTGTGGAATAAAGGATTACTCCAAATTTTATTTTTGATGGATTATTGATATTTAGATTATTATTATTACTATACCTCATGAATTTTAGAGTCATTCTTAATTTTCTCTCTGAACTTTAAAAATTCTCATTTACTTTTTAAATTTTATATTGTTTTCACTTAACTCATTCTGTCTACAATTTTTGTTAAAACACATAAAAAAGAAAGAATAACGTAGTCAGTGGTCTTTCTGTTTAGATTTTTATAAAAAAAGAAACAGATAAAACCACATAATCACACTCAATTCCCTTTTTTTCCGTATGATTTTAACAGAATTTATAACAAAATGAGTTAAGTGAGAACAATTCAAAATTTAAGAGGTAAAATAAGAATTTTTAAATTTTAAGAGACAAATTGAAAATTACTCTAAAATTTAAGAAGTACCAATGAGAATAAACCTTGATTTGATAGATTTCTCGGCTTCAAAAGAAAGATGAATAGAAAAACGTAACAACAACAAGAGGATAATTTTTTTGGATTCTGAATAAAAAAAGCAAATAGTGATTGAAATAAGGGCATGCCAAACATTCTTTTAATGTCGATGACAAATTGGCAGTTTCTTTCCATTTGTCTCGTAATCAGCTAGACTTTGTCATAGTCAACAGATTTACATGCAACGCTTGTTTTTGCAAGAAGAGTCACAAATTACAATTTCTACCTTTACAATTTTATCGTTTTAACAACTCAAGGACTAAACCTCTTAAAAAATTCAATATATTATACTCCAAAAAAATTTCACCTTTACAATATCGACATCTCTTAAAATTTTTTTTTTTTTTTTTTTTTTTTTTCTCATAATATGGGACTGGGGTTATTTTAGCCTTTACAAGTATCGCCCTCATAAGATTTAGAGAATGTTTAGGGTTGTACTAAACTAACTAAATTAGCACTAACTTATTATTTTAATAGGAAAAGAAAGTAGACCCTAGGAAAGAGAAATTATTGGGTGTGTTTAGATCTCGTTCTAAAATAATTTTATTTTTTTGTATAAAATACAAAATAAAAACATTTTTAATTTTAGACAGAAATTATTTTTTAAAAATGCATTTTAGTTTTATCAAGAGATTATTTTTGGTATAAAAAAACTTATTAATCTCTCTCTCTTTTTGTTTGAGAAAGAAGAAAACGAAAACAAAAAATGAAAAACGACTAAAAGTTGTTTTTCATTTCTCTCTCATATTACACTAAATCAAAAAATTGTTTTTATTTACGTTTTTTGTCTTTATTGCGCTAAACGCCGTTTTGAAAATGTTTTTATTTTTTTTCTCAACAAATGTGAAAAATAAAAATGGGATTAATTTCAAACACTGCTATTATATTGTCATATTGTTTTTGTTATTCCTTCTTTTCATTGAGAAATTCACTTTGTCTTTTCATATCTGTCCGAGATTGAAGAGGGAGAGAGTAATGACGGCAGCCAAGAAGACGGGAACCTTGGATCCGCTGCAATGGCAGGCATTTGCAAGTTGGATGGCCCGAGTCATCTTGAAGGTGTTCTACTTCCCCTATTTTTACCATCAAATCCACGCCCGACCTCAAAACCGACGTGCTTTTCATCAAGAAAAAATTATTAGATAGTCGCACATTTGAGAAAATTTATTTTTAATAAAAGTAGTTTTAGGAAAAAAAAAAAAAAGGGTTAGATAAGTTTCATTTGAAAGCATATGATTTAAAAATAAACAAAAATTAAATATAAAAAATGCACGCGTCGACCATACAATGACATTGGATTCGTTGCAATGGCATGCATGCGCCGGTCGGATGGCCCGAGTCATCTCGAAGGTGTTCCACTTCCCCTATGATCACACAGCGCACGCGCCTTGACCACCACTAACTTTGCCTCCTCTCACGGAATCTTGTTGCTTGCCGTCTGCCCAGTCTTTACCCTCAAATTCATGCCCGACCTCAAAACCGACAAGGTTTTTGTCAAGAAAAAATATTAGATAGTTGCACGTTTGAAAAAAAAAAAAAAAATTATTTTACTAGAAGTTAGAGAAGTTTCATTTGAAAGTATAAGATTTATAAATAAATAAAAACATTAAGTAGATTGAAAATGCACGTGTGAACCAATATGTAATTTTGGTTAAATACGTGTGTGGAAGAAAAATTCATATAGAAAACTAATTAAGAGGTATTGTGTGAAACTGGCGGTTGAAAAGACCAACAGAAATATATATATACCTAATATATATATAATTGTAAAGAGAGAGCGGTTGAGAAATTGAAACTTATCAAATTGACAATTATAACTTCTATCTCCCTCTCTCAGTTTTTTTTTTTTTTTTTTTTTTTTCATTTTGGGTACAAACATTACTAGTGTTTCAACTAATCAAATAATAATCACATAATATAATTACAACTAAAATTGACACGCAAGTGTTTAATTGGTCAAAAAGTGGGGTTAATAATGTATTCTAGGTAGCAAAATAGAAAAGAAAAAAAAATAAGTAAACGAAAGAAAAACTAATAATCACTTGCTTAAAACCATGACTGGAAGAAAAAAAAATCATCATATTCAACCTCATCAGCAAATAAATTTGTAGTGAACATTTTAAGCAAGCAAATGCATTTATTGAGTTAGTTTTGAACAATTTAAGAGGTTGTTCTTTTGAAAACAAAACTAAAAAAAAAAGATAACTCGAGTTATAATTTTATTTGAGTTTATGTTTTTTAAGTTTAAATTTCAGTTTAAACTCGAGTTTGAACTCGAGTTTAAGAAACTCAAACTCAAATTAATGAACAATGTTTTTTTTATTCTTAAAAATACTATAACTTTTTCGTTTTAATTCTGATTGTGATGATTTTTTTTCTATGAATTGACAACGAAAAGACAAATAAAATTTCATATATATACCCTATTAAAATTTTTCATCAGCATTGAGTTTTTATTAAAATACTATCTAAATATATAAATTTAAATTTTAACTCATTCAAACACAAACTTAAAAAGAATTTATCTCAAATTATAACTCAAATGTACACAATTAAACACAAACTCAAATTATAATTTAAATTTAACTTAAAAATTATACTCAAATTAAACTCTAAAAAAATAAACTCTTAATTATTAGTCTTTCTATTTCCATAAAAGTGCTAAAATAACTACATAATGAGCTATTTGTCTGCATAATTTGCATGTTTTTGTGTCTTGACTGAATCTCATGTCCTATTTATTGCAGCGTCTTTAATGCTCTCTCCGAACATAAAAATTGCAGCACGACAGAGTTTTCATTTCATAATTTTAATTAATGCATTAAAAAGACAACAAGATTCTATTTAAAGAGATAATATAATTGGGCAACACCTGGAATTTTGTGAAGATGGATGGGAAGAAGAGATATGTCGTGTGGACACTGTCACATCCCATCAATTACCCAAAAAAAAAAAAAAACCATTTCGTTCAAAACAAAATGATTAATTAATATACCAAAAGAGTTGACAGAGAAAAAAAAAATATAGTCCAATTACAAGTTTTTTATTGTGTATACTACTGATTATATTCATTTTACTCGTTTAAATTTAAAATTTAAATTTTAGTCTCATTTACTTTATTAATTTAAATTTTATTTTAATTTTTTATTATAAAAATAAAAAATTTTTTATATATAAAAATCACATTTTAATTTAAATTAATAAAAAATAAAAATAGACTATAATTTTTTTATAAAAAAAAAACTCATAAAATTAATAAACGTTTAAATTTATAAATTTAAAAAACAAAATAAAGGGACCATTTAAAATTATTTTTGATTCATTTTTAAATATTTTTATTTTAAAAAAAAAAAAATACAATAAAAAATAAAAAATTATAATTTAAAATTAAAAATGAGTATAAAAATAAACATCTTTTAATATTAATTAAATACCAAATAGTTTTTAATCATTATCATCACCAATCTTCTTCTTTTTAAAAAAAATATATTTTAATTTCAAAGCATGTAATATTGCCGGGTGAGTTGTGTCTATACAGTTTAGTGTCTTTTCTGCAACAGTTTCCTCGAATATCTCAACGGAATCCCCGTTGAGATCACACAATCAGACGTTTAAAATTTGATTTTTAATTAATCCCTTATTTAAAACCACACCTTCTCGAAGGAATTATCTGGTAGAAGAAAAGAAAAAAAAAAAATTAATCGTGATCATTAACGGTGGATGTTGAATCAGAATTGTACGAGGTGCACAGGATTAGAGATTTTTTTAGGGTTGTACTAAACTAACTACTATATTAGCACTAATTTCTGATTTTAATATAGAGAGAAAGAGAGAGAGACTAGGAAAGACTGTAGGGAGAGAAAGAGAGAGAGACTGTTATATCGTCGCATTTGTTTCTTCGTACCCTTTTCTTTTTCAGTGAGAAAATCTCTTTCTCTCTCTATATCTGTCCGAGAGAGAGAGAGAGAGAAGCGATGAAGACGAAAATCTTGGATACGCCGGTATGGCAGGCGTTGGCGGGTCGGATGGCCCAAGTCCCGAGGGTGAACTCGAAGGTGTTCTACTTCCCCCAGGGTCACGCCGAGCACGCCTTCGCCACCGCCGATTTCGCCGCCTCTCTCGGAGTCGCGCCGCTCCTCCTCTGCCGAGTCTCCGCCGTCGAATCGATGGTCGACCTCGAGACCGAAGAGGTTTTCGCCAAGATTAGCCTCGTCCCGCTCGGCCAAGAAGACGGCCTCCCCGACGGCGACGACGATAACGGTATTCCGGCGGCGGCCGAGGGTTCGTGCTTCGTCGGGAAGGTCCTCACCCAATCGGACTCCAACAATGGCGGAGGGTTTTCGGTCCCGAAGTACCTGGCGGAGACCATCTTCCCGAAGCTGGACTACTTGACGGATTCGCCGTGCCAGCAACTGTCCGTGAGGGACGTCCATGGCGAGGTTTGGGAATTCAAACACATTTACCGAGGGTCGCCGCGCCGGCATCTGTTGACAACCGGCTGGAGCGTCTTCGTCAACAAGAGGAAGCTCGTCGCCGGCGATTCCGTCGTCTTCGTCAGGGATAAGGATGGGAATATCTCTGTCGGGATTAAGCGAGGCAGAAGGACCTACTGTAACAGCAATAACAACAATAATGGATCCGCAAACGGTGTCGTTTCGCCTCAAGACGTTCTCGAAGCCGTGACTCTGGCGGCCAATGGGAAGCCATTTGACGTCGTTTACTACCCGCGTGACGGCGCCCCCGAGTTCGGCATCAGGGCCTCGGCCGTGATAGCGGCCTTGGGGATTTCGTGGAGCATTGGGATGCGATTCAAGATGCCATCTGAAGACGATTATTCTTCAAGGATTAGCTGGTCATTGGGAACCATAGCCTCAGTTTCGCCTGCTGACCCAATTCACTGGCCTGATTCCCCATGGCGGCTTCTTCAGGTACCGTTTTCTCTTCTCTGTAATTCTTCTTCAATTTATTGCTGAGTTTTGTATTTTGTCGGAGACTTGTTATTGGTATTTGAATAGCCAGATGCTCGTTCTCATCTCTCGTATGGAATTTGAATTTCTTTTCTTTTCTTTTCTTGGTTGTTTTAGTTTTGCCTTTGTGTATTACTTTGTGTAAATTGTTGAATTTTGACTCTTTTGAACAAACGTTCTTGATGAAATCTAGAAGGAAAGAGAATTTCACTTGCAATTTTTATTTATGTTTAGCGCTTTGAATAAATTCTTGAAAGGAACACCCGTTGGACTTTCGTTTATGGTCCTTTTCCTTTCAAGGAACTGATAGGTATGTTAGATTATATACCAAAAGAAAGTACAAGAGATAGGGAGAATGAGATGTCCTCCGGATTTATATCCTCTGCCACCCCTTTTCCTTGTAGGATATGATCGTTTCTATTGGTCTGAAACACCAACATCTGCCGCTGTTATAGTGGATACTTTGTTTTCTTTCTGTAGGCTTTCTTGAAAATATTGATGCTGGAATTGGCTTTATTTGATTGAGAACTTCTTCTGCAGGCAATACTTGATCGGCTGTTTTGCTTGTGGTAGTGGGTATAAAGGTTTACTAGGAATTAGAATCTCATTCTGAGAGCAAAACTATTTATTTTTCAAAAGTATTTACTATGTTATTTCACATCAGATTCTGTTTACAATCCTCTATGTTGCAGGTGTCATGGGATGAGCCAGATTTGAAACAAAATGTGCAACGTGTCAATCCATGGTTGATCGAACTGATATCAAACGCGCCCATGGTCAACTTCTCATCCTATTCCCCACCGGGAAAAAAGTTGCGGCTAGCACAGCAGTCAGACTTTACTCTTGACAGCCAATATCTTGCGCTGTCAAGTTTAGGCAATACACTTGGTCCCAGCAACCCTTTGTGTTATCCACCTGATAACACCCCTGTTGGCATACAGGGAGCCAGGCATGTTCTATTTGGAGTACCTTTATCGGATCTCCAAGTTAATGACCCGCTGCAGTTAAGGATTTTTCTTCCCAATGTGCAGCTGTCAAATCAACTTTCTACTAGTCCTAATAGCGTCATCGCAGGCCAGACACATGACAATGAAAGCTTATCTAACTTGCTCAAGGTAGGGAACTCTAGTCCGAGCTTGGAGAAGTCTGATGGTGTGAAGACACACCAGTTTATCCTCTTTGGTCACCCGATAGTCACTGAGTTGCAAGGCTCCCCTAGCTCTTCTGGCGACGCAGTCTCACACAATTTTGGCAAAAGTCCAGTAGATGGGAACACAGACAGAGAAAAGTATACTCCCAATGGCTCAGGATCCACCCTCCAGGGCACTGAATTTGGCCTGGATACAGGTCGCTGTAAGGTATTCATGGAATCCGAGGATGCAGGGTGGACTCTTGACCTTTCGGTTCTTGGATCTTACGAGGAGCTGTACAGGAGTCTGGCCGACCTGTCTGGAATAGAAAGATCTGAGATGCTGAACCGTGTTCTTTACTATGATGCAACTGGAACTCCTAAACGAACTGGGGATGAACCATTCAGGCATTGCTCTGCATTTCACTTTTTCATCCATTGTTTTTTATCCTCTGTTACATGCAGTGTGTATCAATTTTGTAATGTGGAATCTGTATGATATTTTGCTAGCACTTGAGATGCATGTGGCTTCGTCAGCTTCATATTTCTTAGATTTTTACTTTCTTCACCTTGCTTGAATTGCAGTGATTTTATGAAAAAAGCAAAGAGGCTTACAATTTTAGCCTCCGATCGGGCAGCAGCAACATAGGAAGGCAAGGGGACTTGCATCTTCAATCTTATAGTTGCCGTATCCATCAATTTAATTTACAACGGGTTTCTCACTTAGCAAGTAAATTTAACTTTGAAATTTTGATGGTTCTGCTTTTTCGCAGGACACGGATTACGGAGATAGTTGTGAAGTGCTGAAAATGGCCTGGCTGCATCCAATGGCAGATAGCTAGTTTGAACTACGTAGTCAGGTTATCTAGTTTGGCACTTGTGTTTAGCTTTTAAGAATTGTTTTTTAGGATCTCTGGATTTTCCAAGGAGATATGGGATATT
Organism: Morus alba; assembly: GCA_012066045.3. Taxonomy (NCBI): domain Eukaryota; kingdom Viridiplantae; phylum Streptophyta; class Magnoliopsida; order Rosales; family Moraceae; genus Morus; species Morus alba. The sequence goes on along the minus strand of CP050229.2, from coordinate 16,635,102 downwards.
GAACTCTTTTTATCTTTTTATTGCATTATGTGGTCTTAGGTTGTCTCTCTTTTTTTTTTTTTTTTTTTTTTTTGGTGTTAAAGTGTTTTTGAATGAACACCATCTTTTATTGACGCCTACTATGTTGGAGTTTCCGTTTCTGGTAATCCTATCTGACATAAACTAATATCCGCAAGTCACATGCAGATGGTATTTCACTTGGAGCACATGTTGAATTTTCATTTGTATAAATTATTGCGTATGGAAATTTGAGATGTAATTAAACTTTTAGCCCTCGTAAATCTACTGACCGAGTTGTAGCTCCGACTGTTATTTTGATAATTAGATGAGTTAATCATTCGCATTTGATGTTTGTGGACAACTGCAAGAAAAACGCCAATTAAATCGCATTTGATGTTTGTGGACAACTGCAAGAAAAACGCCAATTAAACGTACTATTAACAATATCGTTAACTGCTATGCTCAGAAGCAATTCTATACTATAAAACTGCAAGTCTGCAACCACGTGCCGCCATTCAGCATTTTGTCTTTCTTGTGACATACTGAATAACTTCATTCCAAAATCTTGTCGTTTCCATCATCATTGAGCAATAAAATCCCACCGATAATTTGATGCCTACTGTCATTAAGCTGACTAGTAAAGGAAACATGATGTCACACAATTATACTTGGTCCCCGACTTACCGCAATCGCAATAAAAAATTCACTTTTTAGGTTTTCCTTTGGGTTCCCACGTTAGCCCCAAGACGTTGGTCTCTAACTAGAAAAGTCAATGCTTGAGCTTGAGTGAGAAGGGCCTCCTCCCCCCGCAGGTATTTTGCCTGTATGGTGTTTACCGGGTGGGACCCTCGATCCAGAAGGTATGCCACTCTACTATCTATACATGTCTGCCTCCCTTGAAAGCTCTTGGTGCTGCGACTATCACCGGTAAGTTGCGTCTCAAAGCAAAGCACGAAGATTAAGATCGCTAAGCCGACTTTCTTTCTCGATACCGGCGTGGACTGAAATGAAAAGCTTATTCTAACAGGCAAGAAGCGATAAAAGAGCTCTGTTTCCGAACAGATTTGTCCATCAGTAATGGGTGATGGGACATTTTGAACCCCTTTCCTCTTCCCATTCTTACTTCTGCCCTAACCTCCTAATACTAAGCCACCGTGTGCAGAAAAAATCCAACAACTGATGGAAGGGTTGACTGGCAAAGCCAAAAGAAGATCTTTCAAGATATCCAATAAGTGGACTAAATCAACAGGTTGGCCAATAATTGAATCGTTTAGTTCTTCTTTTTATTTGATTTCATCAAGGAGCTTGGCAACCAATTTGTCTCTTTCATCCGATTACTTTCTCGGCATGGAGGTATCTCGCTCCACCTCTGAAAACAAAGTATACTTTGAATTCTTATCTCGATCCTGCCCTGATGGTTAGATGGTTATTTTATCTAATTACTTATATTTGTCTACTTTATTATTTATTAATAATATTTTAAAAGTTAAAATTAGATGGTTATGATTTATCTAATTACTTATATTTATCTATTTTATTATTTATTAATAATATTTTTAAAGTTAAAATTATCAATTTAACTTGAATTTAATAGTGGAATGATCCAAATTAATGGACTTATTGGGAGAAGATCTCCCTCTATCTTTCTTCGCCCAGCTCTCACCCTCCAAGTCCAAACAAATATTGGCTTTGTCCTCTCCCCGCACCTCTCCCTCCAACCAAACACTTGGTCTTGCATCCCCCGAACAAACTAAGGCCACCAATACAGTTAATTAGCCACTTCCACAAGTAATCACATCAATTTAATTAGAAAAAATGTAAAATTTACCTTTTTAAATGCACGAATCTAAACTTTTACTCATTACTCTTAATAAATACTCTTTTGTTACTATAATTATTTAACTAAAAAAATTATGAATCAAAAATAAATAATAAAAATTCTAACTTGTGCATTTTAAAAAGTATTTATCAAGATTACCCATTTCGCTTATATTGTAATAGTGCTTACAATAATAAAGAAGAAACGCAGGTTTAATGTTGCAAGAACGACGTTAATGAACCAACGATCTTCAACTAGAATTCTTCGAATAAAATAAAATAAAAAAAAAAAGGTTATTAACAGAAGTGTGATGATTATTATGGCCTACCGAGTCTTCCGAACATCTAAATCCAGGGGAGCTAATGGAATTCTGTATATACAGGCATCACAATTCGTTTTTTTTTTCAGAAAAACAACGAAGGGAGATTTCCTATTTTATCACCGGAATAACCCATATTCAACAAATTTCACATTCCCTAAGTTAACAAACAATCAATCCTGTTTCAAGTACACAAGGACGTCTTGTAATTTGTACTCCCAAATACGCAATAATACCTTTCATTCATTGTCAAGCAGGATGGAAAGAAAGTTGATGTCTTCAGCTTTAACGCTATCTCAAGTCCAACGCAAGTCAAGAAAAACTGTGTTGCAAACACACAAAAAACTAAACTCAGCGGTTCAAAGTGAAGAATACACAGTCGCACATAATTCTTCTACTTGGAACGAAGAATATACAGTTTCCATCTGACACGAGTCTATAAGCCAACATGTGATTCATACCTTGAATGCAAAACTAAAACAGAGTGAATTACAACTATCCTTCAAAAACGAAGCAAAATTACGTTAAAAATGATGAACCCAAAACTAATATCATACTTTCTGAGTCCAGATTCAAAAATGATGATAAAACCCACATTAGGAGACTTCTGACCAGGGAAAGAAATGAAGGAACAAAATATAAAGATGAAGGATCTGGGAAACCCCAAAAAACAGTTGCAGGAAGAAACAAAACATTAAATAATTGACAATGGGTTACAATAAATAAACAGAAATAACCATAGCACAACCTACCATCCCATATACTGTACATTATCTCTGCTGCATAAGCCGTTAGCAACCAAAAAATGGGGCCCAAGGCCGTTGGACCCGACTTTTGGGTTCAAACAGCCTAAGCAGGATCCACCCATCATCACTCAAGAACTGCGACCTCTTGATCAACCCTCCAATAATTTGCATCATTGAACTCCTTCATTCCAGGTCCACCTTCATCAGAATTCTCCTTCTCTTGCACCTTTTGGATAGCATTTCTCTTCAATGGCCCTGCCTCCCCAACTATCCCCTCTTTAAGAGCTTGCTCCATAGCCTTTTCGGTACCTTCTAATTCCACACCTACAAATTCAACATCCTCCTCAAACAATGAGGGCACAGCAACAGATCTCTGGCCAGAATCACTTCCCGCTGATCCTTCAGAAGAGCTTGTAGTGGTTGGAGAGCCATTTAGTAGAACAGATTCAGCACCTGACGGGGATCTTACGCCAGGTGTCACTGGCTCATTATGACTCGACATTTCAGCATCAGAGTTATCACAATCAACAAACGGATTAACGCTCGAACCACCAACTTGCAAATCTGACGAGTCACCCCATCCAACCCACTCAGGTAAAGGCCTATCTCCAAACAAGTCCTCGTTGTCTGGCGTAACAAATCTAAAGAATCCCATGTCACTGGAATTGGACGCACTTGCCTTCTCACCATCTGGGTTCAAGCTTCCACTGCTCATTGAGCTGCTGCCATTGAATCCGTTCGGGGTGGAACTAGATGTTCCATTAATAGAATCCTTGTTTCCAGCGAGCTCATCATCCTCCCCAACAACAACCTCATCATCACTGCTGCTATTGCCACCATTTGCAGTTCCATTCAAGTTGATGTCTTCCATCATCTCTGAGGGTGATGTTCCAACAGGCGCATTACCAATTCTGTCATCTTGGAATGCAAACCAGTTGGAATTGGTGAATAGACTGCTGCATTTAGATTGAAAATAATTAAGCATCCCATTAACATACAACCTTTCTTAAAAACAAGTTTAAGAAGTACATGAAAGCAGAACTAAAATTTAAACTTCCATATGATTTCACCTAGTAATACATGCATTTGACTTTTCCATATTTGTACCATTACAAACTTATATTAAAAAAACACACGCACATATCATCAACAACAATAAAAAAGCACATGCACGCATGCAATTTCATCTTCTGACCAAAAAGCAAATTAAATTGCAAACCTATTGACGCAAACTTGACAGCCTCTATTAGGAAAATGTCAAAAGTGGAAAACTAGAGTGACCAGATGCTGTAAAAATAATCATCTTTTAAGTGCCCAGTAAGCTAATCACTTGCAAATCTGAGTTTCTCCATCTACTATAGTTAACAGTTCAAAACCAGTGAGCTATTTAGCGTACCATATAAAAATAGCCAACTCACCTCCCTTGGTCATCACCAAGTCGAAGAGATGATATAACAACTTCGGCAGATTCATCATCAAAGTAGACATCCTGTATTTTGCAAAATTGTAGTAAATTTTGTTACGATACTAATTAAAGACTAAATGGAAACAAATTTTTATAGCATTTGAGGAACGTACAAATAACACAAATTATTACCTCATCATCACGATCAATAGCTCCATGGTCCTGCAACAAAAATGAAGGATTGTTGATCCAGTAACTAAAACGTGAAAATTAAATGATACATTGAAGCTAAAAGAAGAGAAACTGAATCTGATGAATATGAATGTAACCAGCCTGCTAAATACTAAGTACCTCTTCCGCATCCTCATTCCCGTATATTTTGTATCTAAATGCCTGACTTAGATTATTCGCTAGAGCTGCCACATCATAATCTCTGTCAGTCAGGTCATCGTCATCACTGTCCCTTGTCCTATCATGCAACGCAGTTGGTCGGCTGCAAAACAATAGAAAACAAAAGTGAACTATAATCAACAAGAATGGAACATAGAAGCTAAACCTTCTATGAAAGTTTGAAGCTACTTTGCTTAGTCAAAAAGCAGAAATCTCCTATACCACATAAGGTAATTGGATCTTTAATACCTGACGCCTTAAGAAATAGAGTATAACAACAACCCACATTTGAAATGGATAGGTGCGTTGAAAAAAAAAAAAAAAAAAAAAAATCATGCGAAGACAAATTTTTTTTCACTTATCCTGGGTAATTACTTTTTAGAACAAATCATAAGAAGCTTTCTGTCTACAAACGACATATTTGTTGAAGATTGAAGATCTATATCGCTTTTACATTTAGGTACAAGTTTAAGTAAAATTACAATATCGGACACCAAGACTGCAAGTCAGGCCACGGGAAAGACCATAACTACAACCATGTTACTCTGAATAGAATGTAATAGATAATAGCTACGAATACTTAGTAAGAACATACCCACAAGCCCATCTATAAACATTTTCAACTGCATTACGTTCCTGCAAGACTGTTGTCTGCCACTCGTTCCATTCGCTATTTTCCTGAGGAAAGCAAGAAAAGTTTCTTAGAATGAATCGAACACAACTACCACAATAAGACGAAAGGAAGAGATTGAAAATTTCAGAGTTTTAAAAGGGCAACAGATAACTGCTAGGAAACTTTCTCAAACTAAGAGCAGTTACAGCTTACAGGATAATACCCACCTGAAAAAATGCTTGAATTCGGCTCTGGCTGTTTCTCAGCTGAACAAGCTTATTAGCATTCCGTGTAATGTGTCCAAGATTTCCTGCCCGTGGTGGCCGTTTTCCAGCAGCAGGTACAGTTGGCTACATGATTAATGAAACTTTTTAATGATCAAAATCTGAAATGAATATAACAACCAAGTAGAGACACTACTACCATACAATTTTTACACTCCATACGACACTCCCCATCTTCTCATTAGGAGTCACCTCAAGAAAAGGGGACTAATCATGGGTAAACAATATGAAACGTAAGATTATTGTGCTACAATGGAACATATACCAAAGAATATATTCATCAGAATATAAGCATCAACCTGGTAATTGCATTTATCTACCTTACTATCATCACCAGATAGAATGGGATGTTTATCTGTTTTGAGAAATTTTCCAACCAAATCACAGTCTCGGAGAAGATGATCAACAATGTCATCATTCTTGCTCTCTAAGCAAGACATTATCACACTCTCTACATGATGATGCAATGCGTTATTGTATGGGTACCTGCAGGAATCGGATAAACAGAGATGGGTTAACAAACAGCAGTACATGTCACTCCACATAACCAAAACATGTCTCTCAAAACAGCCTTCCATCTGGGGAAGTAAGGTTTCTCCAGGCATGATATGCAAAAACTTAATTTCATGCAGGAAGAAATTCAATAACTTTATCTCAATCATACAGAGTAACAAGAGGAACAGCTTACTCAAAGAAAAGATCAATGACTCGTTTAATGGTTCCTGAGTTCACTAACTCCTTTTCTGCAGCTTCGTTAGCAGATCTCAACAATACAGCAATGAATTCAACAATCTGATAAACAATAAAATAAAATAAAATAAAACATTCGAGTTGACAATTGGAGTTCCAAGAGTATCAATAAAATTTAGTTTGCTTTTTTCATAAACATTAAACATGGCACTAGTGCAAATTTTCTGAACTCCAGGATATTATGCACTTTAGGTCCAGGAAAAATAAACTGACCTTTAACCGATGCTTTCCAAGAGGAGGCCTTAGTTCCCCATACGTTGTAGGCAATACCTTCTCATCAGATGACACATTCAAAAGCACTAGCAAGTCACCTGCAGAACAAAATTTTGTACTTATCAATTATCACTTTTTGAGTTCCACTGGTGAAGGGGAAAACTATCCATTATATGACAAGAAAAGTGGTAACTAACTGCAGAACTAGTTAACAACCATGCACCAGCAATAATTCAAACCATCCAACTTCTAGTTTTGGGCCTTCAGTCATTTAGAACTGAATAATAACAGGAGCTCCGGAAAGAAGCCTTACAAAAAATTCAGTACACATACCAGAATCTCTGAGCAACCAAAATGCCAAGAAAATGAATAAACTATATAGTATAATTATACAACAGATAATAACCCCACCCCCTTTCCAGCACAGAGAAAACAACTGAAACAACCGGAAGTGTACTTTGACCTTTACAATTCCCCCTGGAGAGAAGGGAGCAAAAGCTGTACAATAAACATCATCACACAGCAATGAAAATTTTTTTGGCACATTAGAAATATATAGGCACCCACTCACCAAGTTTAGGAAGCATAGCGCCCAGTGTCTCTGGATTAACAGGGATTGAGCTATCGTACATATGTTGGCTACGGTATGAATGAAATAGGGGAGAAGAACCCATAGATCTTTTTGGATCCAACAAAGATATACAAACAGAAAGTGAGTGCACAAGGCTAGACTTCGAATGTGAATCTTCCAATGCATGAGCAAAAATCCTTGCTACAAAACTGCATACAAGATCATTTACAGGAAATCAAAAATCACTTCAAGATTTTATATTATGTCCCTCATAAAATGTTAAATGTCTGAAGCACAAAAAAGCTTCCAACACAAACCTTGGGCTAGAAAGTTTAGTGGCCAGGGATGATGGGGCATTTCGAGTTATAGCACATAGTGTTTCAGCTGCATTGGCATGAACTTCAGGAGGGCACTGATCCAAAGCGAAAGGAAGTTGTCAGAAAACAATTCAAGCTAGAACTGACAATTAAGTGCATATTCAAACGTGCCCTGCTTAAAGAGGGATCTTGCTTCCCATTTATTTAATCCTTTCAATTATCCAAAGCACATTTCCTATTTCCAAGCACTATTTCTAGTATTATCATTTATATTAAAAAAAAAAAAAAAAAAAAAAACTACGAGGCACTACAGCTAGAAAATATAAAAATAAGATATTAAAGAAAACAAAACACACTACCCAATTCAATCTTCATTCATGGATGATTTTGGCAAGCCACATGCACCAGAATGTAAAAGGACTCCTTAAAGAATCCGTATTTCATGAGCTAATAAGGATATGAGGATTTATTCTATGTTGTTCAAGAATTATTATCTTACAGGATTAGGATTCCTAGTGAGGCTAAAATTTATCAGCTAATAAATAAGGCTCTACCTTTGTTGTAATTCAGATCACGTTTTTCATAGTAAAACTTCATAGATTTTTTTTAGAATTTAGAGTATTTTCTATTCAGATCCTAACTCCTTAAAAAGAGTCTAAACTTCATCAATTTCTATTTCCGCTATGCCAAACTCTATTACTTGAGAAGAAAAAAATTAGGTTTTTAGATGAAAACTGACGTCCGCATTTTCATTTCTCAAACAATAAATGAGGTTCGCTTACTGAAGGGCTCAATTTATCCACAATCATTTCTAGCAAATTACTCTCAGCCAACCATTGCATGACATCTATAAAATTCGGATACACATGGTCATCAGCACCCACAAGTCGAACTAAAACCTGCATAATGGGCACATCTCATATCAAAACCAACCTAGCATCTTACAGACAATATTTAGGGTCCGTTTGGTTCAGGGATTCGAATCATGTGATTTGAACCATTTTCGATTTACGTGTATTTTTTGTGAGAGAAAAATCAGAAGCGAACTACTGAATCGGGACGAATCCCCCAACCAAACGGACCCTTATAGATTATGAACTTGCTACTGAAAAAAGTTACTTTTTATTACCTCCATGATAGAAGTAATTCCAATCAAATCAACTAACTGGCGGAAAACATCCTGGTGGGCCTGCAAAATTAACAGCATACATCAGTTTTGGAATCACTTCAAGAACAGAGTGATAAAAATTATTCAAATCACCACATTGTTTGCATTATTTCTTTAAACTAGGCTACTTTAACAATGAGGTAATTGGCTGAGTAGTTTCTGATGCACCACAGTACAAGGTGATATCACGAATATGCTGATAAATATGAAGTCCATATAAGTGTATTAGGGCTGGAACTCACTTATCACATATTTCAAGAAGTGCATATAAGTGTCAAAAATAGCACTGCCAGCATCAGTCAATAAGACAACAACAGCCGTGATAATGCACAAAAAATACATTTAAGGCGCTTGTAAAAGAGAGTATTACTTACTTGAACATAATTCATAAGTGGGACTGTCTTCCGTATCATGAGGCATACAACCACCTGAGATGGCACATGAAACAGCATCAATCACTAATGCACGAGTTCAGCATAAAAGTGGGGGAAAAAAGGAGAAGGAATAGTTTACCACCAAACTTAAGTAGGACAATTATTATTGAGTCACATAATGGTATACCTTGCTAAAGTACCCAGCCAGCAATGCACTATGAGGACGATTAGGTTCCAAGAAGGAGAAAAGCAGATTCATAAGCTGCATCCACAAGAAAAACATAATCAACATCATATGAATAATAATATCAACTTTCGAACTCGCACTTGGCATGTGATCAAAAGCTACTACAAAAACTATACCTCCTCTTCCTCCACCAAAGTCTTCAAAATAACATCGATTTCACATGTAAAAATCTCACATGAAATGAATGGGAACCTAATAAGAAGCAATTTTCCAAAAGACAATTAGAATATAAATTCAAATAGTTAGATATAAGGAATTAAGATCATTTTAACTCAAACAGAATACTTGAAGGCCCGTTTGCTTTCAGCATCCTCCGGAGGCTCTTCAACAATATATCTCAATAATTGTTCCACTTGAGCTCTATCTCGTAAACTGCAAGCATGACGTCACAAATTAAGAATAACGAAAAAAACCTGCTTTCATTCAAATCATTGTCATTTATTTCATGGCAATTTAAGTTTCTAGTAATCACCAAATTTTTAAAAAGTAACAGTATCCTGCAGTAAGTTGTAAGTGCGACTAGCACTTCTATCACACACACCCAAAAAAAAAAAAAAAAAAAAAACACAATATGAACAGAACACTCTCTTAAGTAAAACAGTCGATAGAACTAACAAATTAATGAGACGACTGTTTAAGGCTTTGCATTCTTGGATTATTTCCTCTTCATCTAGAAGCTCCTCCAAAGTGAAATTCTCCTTGTCAAGAACCGACTCGACCTGCAAATAAGTAGACACAGAAAAGCAGTAAGAAAAGGTTTTGGGAAAAAATGGGAGCTGAAGCATCGTATGCAAGAAACAATTGTAAGCTTAAGCACTTGATAACTATTCAAGTGCCCATTTTATACGGCATACCCGACCAAGGGAAAACACATTTTAATACAAAGAAACAGAACCAACTACTTTCTAAAGTTTTCTGATCTTCCATGTTTACTTTTAGATTCCCAGCAATCAAGAAGAACTGCATTTCCCCTACTATACTACGTTCTCATCAACAGAACCCCAGAGATATGATAACACAAAACGAAATCCCAGAATCTGAAGCCATATCCAATCAATTGCTGAAACTAAAATGGCTTAAGTCGATAAATTGATACTCTAACAAACAACTAGGGATTAACAGATTGGTACTAAAGGAATGTGAGAGAGCCATTTCCAATTTCTATAATTGAATACAAAAACATACACAGAGAAAAATTCAACTACAAATTTCTGTTCCATTGAAGAGCATATCACGGACATAGCTAGAAAACCAGTAAAGCCGAAGAAAGAAGCTCGAGAACTGAAAATCGGTACTCACCGGCGAGGAGGCGGAGAGAGCAGTGAGTTTCCAGAACATGTCGAAGGAAAGGACCGATTCAGCAGAGGACGGAGCAAGAGGCGGTTAGATCTGCAAACCCTAGGGAGAGCCGTCGTCGTCGGAGAGGAAGAGTGAGGCGGAGAGCTCAAGATTTGAGGGGGAAGGAGAGAAAGAAGAGAGAGAAAGACTGGAGAAGGCGCTTTTTGGAGTGGGAAACCCTAGTTTCGAAATAGGGAAGATCGAAAGGAGGCAAAAGGCCGTGAAGATCGAGAGCAAGAAAGAAAAATTAGAGAGATCCCAAAAAAAAAAAAAAAAAGGTAAGCTACGACGAGCAAAGCCTAATGTTGAGAGAGAGACAGAGAGAGAAGAGAGACAGAGAGAGAAAAGAGGGCTGAAATTTGCAAAAAGTACAAAAGTGGTAGTCCGGAATTTCCCACAACCATTTTATGTGATGATGGTGATGATGATGATGATGATGTATGTGATATATTCAATGTGGCATTCATGGATGGGGTGAGGATTTTCTACATTAGGAATTTAGGATGCACATGGATGTCAACTTGTAATAGATGGCTTGTATTGTATGTTACATTTCTTTGATGGGTCAAAGTTTCATCCATCACCAAAACTTTGAAAATAGAGTTATTAGTGGTGCGTATTTCTTATCGTTACATATAATAGTAATATGAGTAGAAGAATGTATATATTGTACTAAAAGTAATATATAAAGTTAAAGAGTTAATGAGAAGCACATGTTAGTATAAAAAATCTACGAAAACGACAAAAATCATATATATTGTGATTTTCAAAAGAGTTTTGTGTGTGTATGTGTTTGAGTATGTAAAAACATTTTAGGGTTGTTCTTTTACATTTTTGAATTATGGTTTGAGTAATGATTTTAAGTTGAATTTAAATTATAATTTGAGTTGAAGATATAAATTGAGTTTGTGTTTGGATGTGCACATTTGAGTTATAATTTGAATTGTTTTTTTAAGTTTGTGTTTGAATGAGTTAAAATTTAAATTTGTATTTAGATAATATTTTAATAAAAACTCAATGGTGTTAAAAATTTTTAATAGGGTATATGAGTGAGATTTTAAAATGAAAAAGTTATGGTATTTTAAGAATAGAAAAAATAATATTCATCAATTTAAGTTCGAGTTGAAGGGAAAACTTGAACTCGAGTTTAGCCCCAAACTCGAGTTCAAACTCAAATATTACAAAAGAACATAAACTTGAATAAAATTGTAACTCGATGTCAAACTTTTTCTGAGTTTTGTTACAAAAGAACAACCCATTAATAATTAAAAGTTCATTTTGATTCTATTTCTGTGTTAGAAACTATAAAGACAACAAGTTTTTCTTTTATAAGTTTGATGTTAATTACAAGTATTTATTTTGGTAAGTATATCCGTAGAATTATTAAAAACCTATATTCATAAGTTTTTATTTTTTATATATGCACAAATTTTATAGAATTTAATGCCTAGTTCTAAAAGTAAGTCATTAATGTTAGAAAGTTCATGACAAAGAGGTTTATAAAGGAGGTAATCTTTTAATGCTAAAAGTGTACTATTGTGTGATGAAGTTTACATTCACACGTCGGACGGCGATCATGCCACATGTGGCTCCCTGCTTGCCATGACAATGAGCCTCTAACCTCCGAGCCTCATTGGCCTCTCCCGTGTGATAGGAAAGCTAAGCACATAAGAGGAGTGAGACAAAATATTTTTTAATTTTTATAATTATTAAGTTAGCTTGTGTTAAAATTATGTAAAAATCAAAATCAACATTCAATAGACATTATTAACACAATTGAATAAATTAATCATGTATATTATAGATGTATATTAAATTCGTAATTCATGATTGCTTCGTTAAAAATCTTACCAAGAAAAACCCAATTGGGATAAAAACTTAGCAAGGAAAAAAGTGTGCAATCATTTTGTGACGAATCATAAATTTTACAAACTTACAAAGTTATACAAATACAAATACAATGTCAAAAGTAAATATATATTTACAAATTACAAATTTACAATTTAATTTGAAGCTGAAGGATCGTCTTCAAATTAAATGTTAATCGATTAAATTCATCAATTCATTCTTGGCTTACCGGCGAAATTGTATCATGTAGACGTTGATCGGCCCGATCTCAATCCTTAATGCAAACCAAGGCTTCAACAATATCCCTTTGCAATGCATTCCGGCATTCCTTAAGTATTCTTCCTATCGTACTGAAGGCTTGTTCGGATGAAATAGTTGAGACCGAGATCGAAAATATATCAATTGCCAATCGAGTTAGGATTGGCCAAATTAATGTCCGTGCCCTCCACCATTGAACTAAGTCAAATGATTCTGCCGTACCGTGGACTACTAAGCCTTCACTGAGATACGCCATAAGCTTGTTAAAGCTGTCGTCGCCGCTGCCACTGCCACTGTCACTTGTTAACGAAGATTCACTCCCAACTTCTGTTTGAGTTGTCTTCTTCTTCTTCTTCAACCCAAAAACATTCAAGAATGAATGCGGGTTTTCGTCTTGTTGTTGCGGTTCCTGTACTCTTTGAGGTACTATAAACCTAATCTCATAGTTACTATAGATCGAATATATTTTTTTCTTTATTATTGGATATTGGTCCTTACAATTGATGCCTAAAAATTCACTTAAGTTTTCTAAACCACTTTCTAAACCTTCTAATTTTAATCTAGGATTAAAAATAGTACCTAAACTATACAACAAAGGCAACTTAGACCAATATATTATAAATTTCTTTTCCATATAATTGATAGGAACTGTTAAGATTGGGTTCTCCCTATATTCACTAAATAAAATATTAATTCGTAAAAGTTCACCTAAAGCTAAATGTGATGTTGGGTAATATGTTCCACTAAGTTTTAGAGTCACTTCATGAAACCTACCTAAAAATTGATACAAAACTTCGGCAATTTGCCAATTATATATGTCTATATGTCATACTCTTACTTTTGCACACATTTAGTTTGTTATAGCATCCTTATAAGGGATGCATTGTTGAAGCATTATGTAAGTTGAGTTCCATTTTATAAGCATATCTAATGCTAATGCTCTAGGAGGTATATTTAATGCTTGTAAGAATCTAAACTAATCTTCTTGTATTTGGTTACTACCTTGAATCCATGCAAGACTATCTCTAATTCTTTTAATGTGATTACCCATTTCTTTTAAACCGGATTTAACAATTAAATTAATTACGTGACATGCACAACGTTGGTGGAAAATAGTACTGTCACCGAACAAACTTAAATCATTTTCAAAGAACTCAATTGTTTTTGTATTGACACTTGCATTATTTAATGTTATAGCCATTACTTTATCTCTTAATCTAAATTCATCAATTACATTTAAAATGGTATTATATATTAAATTCGTACTATTTTATTGGCAACGACATACCAAATATATGTTGTTAACGCAACACACTCGCTAGTTGAGTGTAAAAGGTTTATTAATGCTTCTTCTTTTTTTAAAAAATAATTTTAATAAATCTTTTCTAAGAGTAGTTTTTGAAGTAAACTGTGCATTATGATTATGTACAACCTTAATATATCGTTGCCAATTACGATGCTCTACAAAACTAAGTGGTTTATCTAAAGCAGCTATCATTCGTGCAACTTCCATACGATCTACTTGTGGATCGTATTTCCAAGTGGTTAGACCACCGGTTGCGCGATCAAAAGATAATTGTGTTTGGCGGAGTTCGGGTCCGCCGGATTGGCTAAGCTTTTTAAGACACTTTTCAGAGTGTCTTCTCAAGTATGTAGTGTCGTGAATAGTGTCACATTGTAATTTAAATAAACAATATTTACACTGAGCTATATGTTTAGTGTTACCTTCATTGTCGATCTTCTCAATTATGTCGAAGTGATCCTAAACTGTCGAGGTGCGCTTGCATTTCCTCCTAGAGATTACAACACTTGCAGACGCAGTCGAACTGGCACTCATCGTTTCTCCACACCTACCACCATAGCGACCACGGCCTCCAGTACGTCCAATAGGGCTCCGATTAGTAGATTTTTGCATAACAAATTCATTAGTGGGAAATTGTCCTTCTTCCATGTCGTGTTGGGCATCAATGGGAATACCACTATAACCAAAATGATCCATTATAAAAAAAAATAATAGCGATTTGAGAGAGAGAGAGTTTTAGGATAATGTGATAGTTTTTTGAAAAATTGTAATAGAGATTGAGAGAGATTGAGATAAATTGAGAGAAATTGAGAGGGATTGAGAGAGTTGAGTGAGAAAAATGTGTGGGGGATGGGGGTATTTATAGGGAAATTTTTGAGTTAAAAAATTGCTTTTTTTTTTTTCCAAAAATTCGGGGTGCAACGGCTAGTTTAGGGTTTGGCGGGTTCGAGTTCGAGCGAGTTTGGGAAAAAAACTAGCCATTGGATGGGTTTTCGGGCATTCAGCCAGTTCAAGCAGCTTGGGCATCTCGGGTATTCTGGCAAAATTCGGGTCGGACAACAACGGTCGTATTTTTGGCCGTTTTTCATAATTTTCGGGCAGTCGTGCGGGTCAGGCATTCTGGCAAATCGGGCTTGGCCGGAAAAATTCAGGTCCTACACTACAGCATACGGCGGTTGACGGCTCCTACACGGCGGCGGGCTCCGGCGAGGTGCCCAAATTCAGGCTGCCCGAGCCCGAGCCTGAATTTTCACTAGTTGCGTCTGGGTTTGGAGGAGGTCAGTTGCATAAGAAATGATTACAAGCCCCTAAAACCGCCTGGAATATGTCAAAAGATATTACAAATGATCTGCAGAGCCGTAATAGGGGGACAAGTTGGATGAGTGAATAGTCTGAATGGTGTGGCAGGCTACGGTCTAGGCAAAAATGGCAATAAGTCACTCGAGTGAATGAGCCCACTGGGGGAAAGGCCCAATGGTCCAAACCACCCACTGTTGGGCAAGACTTAAGGGAAATGGGCTATAAAAGGGGGAAGACTCCCGAGAGAAAAGGGAGATTTTTTCCTCTGTATTGAAACATACTTGTAAACAAACAAAGCAAGAGAAATACAATCCAGTGGATGTAGCTCTTGATTTATAAGGGTGAACCACTATAAAATATTTGTGTGTTCTTGTTATTACATATATCGTAGCATTCACTTCACAAAACAACACTACACACACTTGCGCATCTGGTTAAAATACAAGTGTTGAACCGGTAAACCCACGGGCTACCGCGGGGTAATCCAGTACGGACTTGTTGACGAAATTCTACCGTCAACATGTACCTTTCTCTTATTTTACTACATATCATTTTTACGCCATAACATATTTAAATTTGAAGAGTTTCATCAAAAATTTATCGAACCGTCCACAAGGCAAGGAATCTAATAATATATATTGGTTGGAAAACTATACAACTTAATAAATCTCGACCATCACAGAGAATTTATACAATCATATCCTTAATCGGTCTAGCTAAGTGGTCCATGGAAAGAGGTATTCTTTTGTTAATCTACTATATAATTAGGAGGATTAGAAGTTTTGTGCCGAGGCTTATGAAACAACTACTAATACTTGGATGATAGTTTCAATGCCTTGTTTGGTAACGAAAATTCTCAAATTGTTACAAGGTGAAGTGCTACCCAAGTACGGTAATATAAATAAAACATTTCTTCAGACAAAAAAAAAAAAAATGAAATAAGAAAAATACTAAAATATTTTGTCAAATTTAACTTAAATTAAATTTGAATGCAAAAATAACAAACCCTAAAAGAAGATATTTTTTTTTCATACACAAGGACAAAATATTCTAAACACAATGCACAATGAGAGCATAGAGCTCATAATAACGTGGTCTAATTAAAACTAGAACGGTCAAGTGTTTTAAATTCTAACACTTCGTTTGATTGAAAGGATGAAGAGTGTGAAGTATGAAGAGAGTTTGAGATGTGAAAAATAAGAATGATGGAGAGAATTATAGTAATTTTTCATGTTATTTAGTATGGTGAAGAGAGAGTTGTAAAGATAGATAATAATTTGTTAAATTACTAAATTATCCATTTAATTTATTTGTTAATAAATTGCTTAGAGGGTTAAACAACCTTTTAAAGCTTAAAAGGTAATGAATTGCTTGCATTCTTCTATGATGGACAAATTCAATTTGGTGTGCCGAGAGAGATACCACATCCATCCACTTCTCCTCTCTATCTTCTTCTCCCCTCAACTAAACAAGAGATTAGACATCTCTTTCCATCCCTCTCCTTCCACTCCTCTCCCTTTCTTCATCTCCCCCTCCTACCAAACATAGACATGCCTGTTTTGAGGGTTTAGATGTGTTTGAACCAATTTTTGAGTTCAAACCCTTATTTAGTTACATAACATTTTGAACTTAAATTTGAGTTTAAGGTTCATTTAAAATCAAAATTGACGGTTGAACTCAACTTTATCCCCTGTAATTCTTAAGATTTTAACCCATTTTATTTTTAAAAATTCAACTCAAAAGTTTTCACTAACTATTTTTACTCATATTTAATAAAAATTTATAATTCTGTAAACCATAAATTATAGATTTAAACTCATATAATTTGAAACCGCAAAATAAATGGGACCGTAACAATAGAAAATTTATGTAGGTTTTCGTGCGCAACTTTTTTTTTTCCTTTTGTTTGAATCAATCGCATACAACTTTCATAGAGAATTCACAATTTAGAAAAGGGAATGAACGGCTTGATCCATTCTACAAGGGACTAGAGAGGTTTCGCACCGTACATTAGAGTTCAAACCTAGATTGATCATGAAAAAAGAAGGTTGATGGGTCCTTTACGAGACTACAGTCTCATTCAGTTTGTAAATTTAAAATTTTAATTTAAATTAAAATATAATTTTATATGAAAATTTGTTATTATAATATAAAAAATTAAATGTAATTTTTTATAAAAATTTTAATTATAATAAAATTAAAATTAAAAATTAAAATTAATAAAATAAACGAGGTTTTAAAAGTTTCATACCTTTTACGGCCACAAACATGGGTCAACACTGCAAGCACGTGTAACACCAACGGCCATCAGATAAAAAACGCACCACGTGGCCCCTTTTATAGTGTCGTTTCCTCGCATGGATGGCCACGCATTTGATCAATGGTCATGGATGGGCATGGATGATGGACATAGATGATGATGGTGCAAATTCAAGCATGCGCACGTGCGAAACAACTGCTATTTCAGTGTCGAATTCCCGAAACTGCCCCCCGCAGTAAAATAAAATTTCCACGGTGTATACAAAAGGTGGGCTCAGATTAAATTTGGCGTCACGTGTGATACCCTTGACTTGACAAGAGCTTTTTTCTGTAATTTAAAGAGGCCGGAACAGTGCGCACCCTCTTCTTTTTTTTTTTTTTTTTGTGACTTTTTTTTTTTTTTTTTTTTTTTTGAATTTCATTTCGTGTCTTTACTGAAGCAGAACATTACCAAAAACTAGCGAAAAACTATGAGCATGTTCTTTTATATATAAAAAATTAAAAAAAATAATTTAAGTTTTAATTTTATTTAAATTTATATTTTTTTTAAGTTTTAACTTCACTTAATTTTACTCAGCTTTATTCAAGTTTTAACTTCAACTCAAGTTATAACTCAAATTCAACTTAAAAATTACACTCCAAAAGAACAACTCATATTTGATTAAAATTAACTTTTTGTTTTGAGATGTTGATATTACAAAGGGTTAGGTTTTTCTTATCATCCGAAACAATATATAAAAGATTAAAGTTAGAAATAATTCAATGCCATAAAGTTAATTTTAAGTGTGAACTATATTATAGGCCATCACTTTCTATTGACAACTCTTTTTTTTTTTTTTTTTTTTTTTCGAGTGAATCATTGGTCATATTTGGTTTCAACATTTATAATAAAAAAGAAAGTTTTTTATTTTATTTTATTTTATTTCTTATTTTTACAAACAAGAAGTCTAGCGCTGTGATGAAAATCACCTTGGAAAGTGATATTGTTTAGCATAACGTAATAAGTCATCTAAAATCATATGTGATGTTAATTTACTAATTCTCAATAACGTAAGTGTTTGAGAGAAAGAAATGATAATTTCTTATAAGTTAATTCGCTGACGTATTAAGTTTTTTGAGGAATTGGTAAAACTAATAGACAAGAATGGGATGAAAATCTGGTATGACTTTTATATACGATCTTCAAATGATTGGGATTTCCCTTTTTTCTTTTTTCTTTTTTGGGGTGCGAAACAATTTACACGATTAGTGCATACTAAAGTAAAGCATGAGAAACACATTTTAAGGTCCGTTTGATTTATAGATTTAAATCATATAATTGAACTATTTTTAATTTACATGTATTTTTTATGAGAAAAAATACTGTAGCGATTATGAATAATTATTCGAATTAGGAATTCGAATCTAGAAACCAAACGAACCCTAATTTATGGTACCTTTTAGGCATAATTTCAAACGACAATAAAAGAAGATAAAAAGAATAGAAAATCCAGGCTTTTTCAAGGAAACGGGGAGATTAAGGGCACGTTTTTTTTGTCTAAAAAACTCAAAAAAAGATAATTTAAATTTAAATTTTATTTAAGTTCACGTTCTTTTAAGTTTCAATTTTATTCAATTTTATTTAACTTTGTTCAAATTTTAAATTCAACTCAAATTATAACTCAAATTTAACTTAAAAACTACACTCAAATTACACTTTAAAAGAATAATCCCTGACATTTTTGGAGAATAACTCGCAAAAAAAAAAAAGTGAAAGAGACATAAGTTGGTGTCCTGGTCATGGGGATGTGTGTTCAGAAAAAAAAAATGGTGATGTATATATACGTTAAGAGCCCTAGATACTTTCTGAAAAAGAGCTTCATTAGAAAAAAAAAAAAAAATCTGAAAAAGAAAAAGATTAAGCTGTATCTGCTTATGATATATACGTGACAAATATGTCTTCGTACATGTAAGTTTTATGATCTGGTCAAAATCTAGAAGTTAGATTATTTGTCACACGGAGACTCCATTGCCGTTCGTTAACAGCATATCGGTTCAAGAACACTATTCACATGTTGAATTTATATTCACTAGTTTTTTGCGCGGAGTGAAAGTCTATTAAAAAATTAATTTGACGTATAATATTAAAGTGTATTCACAAATTAACATTATAATTTATCAAGAACTTCTCTTGAATTTTTTACTAATTAAAAGGGCTGATTTCGTATACACTTAAATACTCGTCTGTGCAGTATAATTGTAATCGCCTTCATTAGAACTTTAATATTAAGATTTTTGAAGTTAAGATATGTATCTGTCAGATATTTTAATACATAAAAAGTCATGTAATTATCCACAAAAATGAATCCCTAATTTAATATATATATATATATATATATATATGTTGTGTGGAAAAATGTGACGAAACACGTGGACCACTGAAATCACGACACGTGGTGACATACGCTCCCTGCCGAATCCAAAACCCTCGACGCTTCGATATCTCAAAGTCAGCCAACGAGCCCCAAAGCCAATGTCCAAACCGAAGCGAAGACCCCATGTGGCGTCGACGGAACCGGAAGGCCCGAATTAAAGCGCTAAGAGTCCTCGACTGCCGAGAGGGCGCTCAAAGAGGATAAAAAAGGCTCAGGCGATGCTGGCGACGAGAGGATCTTCCCGTCGAGGTATGGTCGGTTGCGTGCAAAAGAAGACTGCAGACAAAGACATTAATGACAAGTTTACAAACCGCCCCGGGGACACAAAAGCGTTACGGAGACTCACAGGCCGTGGTGAAGACTAATCGGAAGAGTGAACAGTCTTGATTAGTGGGCCTCTGGGCCTAGAAGGAGAAGCACTTTCGAGTGCCTAAGCCTCACGGAGGAAAACCCCTTGTGAAGGCAATACTCGGCTATATAAGTAGAACCACCCCCAATTAAGCGAGGAGGAAGGATTTTAGAGAAAAGAGAACTTGCTTGTATAACTTCTGTAAAGTGTAAACTCTCTCAAACAAAATATAATTCACAGTGGATGTAGCTCTGATTTTATAGAGTGAACCACTATAAAATTTTCTCTTGTGTTCTTACTTTCCGCAAAAGAAAATACTAATTACATATAGAAACTCAATAACCGGCCGGTAAACCAAAGGGTGACCAGAGGTATCCTGGCTGGTTTATTGTTGACGAAATTCTACCGTCAACAATTGGCGACTCCACTGGGGACCGGAAGCGTTAGGCCCCCAAGAACATAGACTGCAAGCGACCATCCGCTTAGAGGACAGCAGGATGGAAGGAGATTTACGTCCAGACGAAAATGGAGTTCCCTCCCCCCGACGCACCACAACCGGATCCGAGGCAGATGCAAGCTCAGATAATCGCCTAACCGACCACGGTGCGTGGGCTAGTGACCGTAGGAACGACTGGATGGCGGGAACCCATGCCACCCGTTAGAAAATGCCCCGAGACCACAAGGACCCGCCGTGATGGAAAATTCAAACCGCGGTGAACCTCCGCACATCCAAGAAGGAACCGGGGAGAGCGAGCACCGCCAAGGCCTTCCCAGGCCTCGGCCCACCCATTCTTCGGGCAGCCGATTGAGGGCTGCTGGGATCCGAGCCATCGAGGAGCTACTCCAAAATCCGGAAGAAAACCTGCCGGGAGACTCGGGATCAGTACAGGCAGGCGGCCAGGCTAGGGGTGGACCCATCGCTCAAAGGCCGGAAGCGCCGAGAGCTGCTGGTTCGGCCGTCTCAACGGAAGAAGCGCGGACCATCATGGAACGCATGGCCAACCTGGAAAGGAGGCTAACCGGGGATGTGGCGGGGCTGAAAAAGAATATTGGACGAGTGGCCGAAGTGGTGAACATCGATATTACACCCAGCCGCATTCACGACCACCCGTTCACTACGGAGATAATGGCGCCCCTCCTCGATAGTACAAATCGCGTCAATTCCACCCTATCACGGACGAGGGATCCCGACGACCATTTAGAGATGTATACGGGACACATGCTCTTACACGGTACGCCGAGGAAATCATGTGCCCGAGCTTTCCGAACCACCTAACCGACTCCGCCCGACGCTGGTTCCGGACGCTGAAACCAAACTCTATCTCCAAATGATGAGTTAAAAGAGGCATTTTCCTCCAATTCATCGGGGTCAAGAAGTATGTTCCCCAAAACAAAACGACAACAATATACCAAAAGCCGAACGAGACACCGAGGGATTGGCTTGCGGTATGGAGAGGCCGTAGTCGCAACGATGGATATTACCGACGGAGAAGCCACGATGGGGCCTTGTCGAGTATAAAGAAAGCGACTCCTTTCAAAAGAGAGTCGAACCGAAAACCCCGTCCAGCTACAAAAGAGTTCCTTGCAGGCGCAAAGATACATCAACGCGGAAGAAGCGGGCGCTAATGACCCCGATCACAGATCCAACAAGGGTAAGGGGATCGAGCAAGGGTCGGCGCCACCAAAGCAAGGCAGGAGGGAAGCGTCGAGGAAGGAAGCGGCACAAGCCACCAGCCTCGACACAAAGAACACCGGAGGCCAAGAAGCCGAGACAGGAGGAGCCACGCAGGCCTCGGCTATTCCAAAAATACGACACCTACCATGAACTAACGGTAGGCGTTGAAGAGATATTCAACCAGATAGGCCGCGGGAACATGCTACGCCGGCCTGAGCCGATGAAGTCAGACCCTACCCGAAGGAGCCTGATGAGTTGAATTTGTGTTTACATTTGCGTTCTCCTGACTCATTATTATGTGAGTTTTTAGGTGTTTAGGAGTTATTTATGTGTTTTCAATTTACTTTGTAGGTTTGTTTCAGTTGGAGTCCATTGGTGATTTTTGGGAATTCTTTTGAGCAAAATTGAAGGATGGGCGCTAAGGCTTTGAAAAGGGGCACCTACGCTTCAAAGATAGAGGAAAATCAAGTTTTCCAGCACAACAAACCCGAGAGCAAAGCGCCTAGGCTCCATAAAGTGGAGCCATGGCGCCAAAATCAAGTTCTCCAGTACAGCAACCCGAGAGCAAAGCGCCTAGGCGCCATCAAATGGAGCCATGGCGCTACGGAGAAGAATCGCAAATTTGCCGGAGAGCCATGGCGCCCAGGGACAGAGCCACGGCGCCAGTTCGGGATTCTCATGTTTTAACCTCTAAATAATTACCAAAAGTGCCATTACGACTCCGAACCTATAAATAGGACTTTTTAGACTCAATTAGGGCATGCTGGGACTTAGAAAAGAGAGAGGAAAACTTTTATACTGCAGAGGAGAAGACGAATCAACCAGAAACGGAATTCTACTTCAATTCATCAAAATAGTTTTTCCTTCTTCTCTTCTTATGTTTAAGAATATTGTTAAGATGTTTTCTATTTTCATTATGTTCTAAGTTTCCTATTCTAGGGCTACGATGTAGCCGGATCATGATGTTTTGAATTATGTTATCATATCAATCGAAGAATTATTCATCCTAGTTGAGTTTTCATCACTGTTCTTAATGCCTCTAATTAATTGGCCACTAATTGGATGATTAGTTAATTCATAATGAAACCGGAAGGAGATTTATGTTTTTCGATCATTGTGTTGAATTCCATTGATTGCATGTAAGATAGGGATATACTTGCATGGTTGGTGTGGTTGCTACATGGAAATTCATAAAACTTAATGACTCTTTGATTATTTGAAATTCACATAGGAATATAGTGAGTTAGCAATTAAGGGGATTTTTGATGTGACTCGGAAGGGAGCATCAATTACTTTAGGGATTTTCGACTGTCAATTAAGGGGAATAATTTAAGATTGATTAGATAGATAATTCAAGGCAGAATGGTTTGGTGAAATCGGAAACCCTAGAGCTTGTTAATATTGAATTTTGATAATTACTTAAATTGTTAATTAGATTGTTTAGTTTTATTTTATATAAAAATTCTCACTTGTTTGTTTCTTTCAAATAAAGTTAGTATTGATACAATTTCGGTAACTAATATTATTCAGTCCTCGTGGGACGATACTCGTTTCTACGAACTTTACTACTTGATACGATAACGTGCACTTGCGTTGCGAAAATTCGTAACAAGTTTTTGGCGCCGTTGCCGGGGACTGATTCAAATATTAATATCGATACTGAGAATTCTAACTTTACTTTGGAATTATTTTCTTTTATTTACACTAGTTTGTGTTTTCTTTCTTCAGGCGTTTTCTTAGGTGTATGAGACGATCTGGAAGTTCTAATTTGATTCCTTTCGATTCGGAGATCGAGCGTACTTGTCGAAAGAATAGAAAGGACAAAAGAGAAGCTATCAGACAATTGCAAGAAACCATGGACGACGCTGGAAGAGTAGAAAATGATGCTAATCAGCAAGGAGCTAGAGACAATCAGCAACAAGCTGTAAACAATCGGGCATTACGTGACTATGGAATGCCCGTTGTTAATGAGGCACTTTCAGGTATAAGGCGGCCTGCAGTTCAAGCCAACAACTTTGAGATTAAGCCGGCTATTATCCATATGGTGCAATCTAGTCAATTTGGTGGGCTCCTCAACGATGACCCTAATGCCCACATTGTTAGCTTTCTTGAAATCTGCGACACTTTTAAGAACAATGGTGTTTCTGATGATGCCATTAGACTGAGATTGTTCCCGTTTTCACTTCGAGACAAGGCGAAAAGTTGGCTAAACTCTCTTCCGCCGGGAACCATTACTACTTGGGATGCTTTGGCCCAAAAGTTTCTAGCAAAGTTCTTTCCTCCTGCAAAAACAGCCAAGATGCGGAATGCCATTACCACCTTTACTCAACATGACATGGAATCGCTTTATGAGGCATGGGAAAGGTACAAGGAAATGTTGAGAAAATGCCCACACCATGGATTACCTGATTGGCTTCAAGTGCACACTTTTTACAATGGGTTGTGTGAAACAACTAGAACTCTTGTGGATGCAGCAGCGGGTGGAACTTTCATGAGCAAGACACATGAAGAGGCCTATGAACTCTTAGAAGATATGGCTGCTAATGCATATCAGTGGCCAGTGGAACGTTCAACCCCAAAAAGAGCATTCGGAATCCATGAAGTTGACGCTCTCTCCACACTTACTGCTCAAGTAGCCACATTATCTAAGCAGTTGGGTTCACTAACTGCAAATGCCATACACACTGCACCGAAGGTATGTGAGCTATGTAGTGGAGACCATGTAAGTAACGAATGTCCAGTTGGCAACTCATTTGCTCCTTATCAATCTGAGCAAGCTCACTTTGCTGGAAATTTCAAGCGACAGCAGAATAGTCCTTTCTCCAACACATATAATCCAGAATGGCGAAATCACCCGAATTTTTCATGGAAGAATAACCAAAATGTGATAAAGCCAACTCCTGTCTTTCAACCTCAACAGCCTAAGGTGTCACTAGAAGATGCTCTTACTCAACTTTCTTTTAACACAAGTCAGTTTATGACAAGAACTGATGCTACACTTCAAAGACAATAAACGGCTATTCAAAATCAAGGTGCGTCTATCAGAAACTTGGAGGTCCAGATTGGTCAACTTTCAAGCATGCTCACAACACGTCCTCAAGGCTCTCTACCAAGCAACACAGAGACTAATCCAAAGGAGCATGTTAAAGCCATAACTCTTCGAAGTGGCAAGGAGTTAAGCGATCCTGTCAGAGTAGAAGTTGTTGATGAACCAACAAAAGAAAAAGAGTTGCCTAATCAAACTGAGAAGGAGCCTCTAAAAGAAGTTGTGAAGCCAAAGTCAAAGCTTTTCCCCGACAATCCTCCACCACACAAGCCACCGATTCCATATCCTCAACGGTTTCAGAAGCAAAAGTTAGATAAGCAATTTTCTAAATTTCTTGATGTGTTTAAGAAATTGCATATTAACATTCCATTTGCGGATGCTCTGGAACAAATGCCCAGCTACGTGAAGTTTATGAAGGAAATCCTTTCCAACAAAAGAAAACTGGAGGAGTATGAGACGGTGGCACTTACTGAAGAGTGCAGTGCTATATTGCAAAAGAAGTTGCCACCTAAGCTAAAAGACCCCGGAAGTTTCACTATACCGTGCACCATTGGAAACTCATTCTTTGACAAAGCCCTATGTGATCTGGGGGCTAGCATCAACTTAATGCCTCTATCTGTTTATCGGAAGTTAGGTTTGGGGGAAGCGAAACCGACAACAATTTCTCTACAATTGGCAGATAGATCAATCAAGTATCCAAGGGGAATCATCGAGGATGTTTTAGTAAAAGTGGACAAGTTCATCTTTCCGGCCGATTTCATTGTCCTTGATATGGAGGAAGACCAAGAAATCCCAATTATTCTTGGTAGGCCATTCTTAGCCACTGGGAGAACTCTTATTGATGTGCAGAAAGGGCAACTTATCTTAAGATTTCAAGAAGAACAGGTAACTTTTAATGTTTTAAAGTCGATGAAGTACCCAGATGACACAGAAAGTTGCTTGAAGGTGGACATTGTTGACGATTGTGTTAAGAAAGTTTTTCAAGTTAACTATCCTATTGAGCCACTTGAAGCTTGTCTTGTTCGATCTGTTGACATCAAGAATCCGGAGATTGAGGAATGCATTAATCGTTTGGAAGCTACACCACCAATTTTCTTCAAGAAGACATTTGAAGAGCTTGGAAAAGGTAATCCTAGACCTTTACCATCTATTGAGAAGCCACCTATCCTAGATCTTAAACCATTGCCTTCACATCTGAGGTTGAACCCGAACATAAGGGAGGTAGTGAGGCCTGGCACTAAATGGAAAACGATAACAAGGGAGAAACCGGTCAACTTTTCGACGAGCACGCTATCTCGAGCGGGAAAAGCATGGAATTACTTCATCTGCTCAAAATTGATGCCAAGCACTCAGTTTTATGAGATCAACAAGGACCGGGCTGTCCTTTTGTTTTCCATTCTTAAAGGGCTTTCTATTGATGTCGGTGGCATTATCCAACAATCAGAGCCAAAGGAAATTCTGCAGATTCCACGGCGAGGTTGGCCACCACACCAATGACTGCGCCGACCTCAAGGATGAAATCGAAAGAATAATCCGCGAGGGAAGGCTGCAGGAATTCAGGTCGACCAAGGCCCCGTAATGGCGGCCATGGCGGGCAACGACGGTGAGACGCCGAGAGGAAAACCCGCCCAGAAAGATCGGGAGCCTGTCCATGGCGAACAGTCCTCGGCGCCCTTACATAGGAGGAGACACTCGAAGGTCACAGAAGGACTACGCCCACGGCCAGAGGGGTCTACCAGAGCGATTTTGGAATGTCTCCGCCACCAAAGCCCCGAGACACAGCACACCGATGTGGCCTTCAACGAGATGACGCCAGTGAGTTCACTTCCCCACAACGGCCTTGGTAGTGGAAGCCGTGATCGGGAACCACACCGTGTGCCGGATTCTGGTGGACAACGGGAGCTCGGTGGACCTTTTATATTCCGGCTGCTTAGACAAAATGGGGATTCCCAAGGAGCAGTTGGAACGGACTAGCAGGCCATTATACGGGTTCACCGGGGACTCCGTCATCCCTCAAGGAACTATCCGGCTACCGATAACCGCCGGAGAAAAACCCCGACAAGCAACAACAATGGCCAACTTCGTGGTAATCAAAGGGCTCCCCAATACAACGCGGTCATCGGGAGGCCAACCCTCCAGGCCTTGAGGCGGTAACCTCCGTTTACCACCAAAGATTAAATTCCCCACCCGAATGGCGTAGGGAAATTAAAACAATCAATATGAGGCCAGGGTTGCATACTCCGATGCTTTGCGAGGATATGACCAGCCGGGAAGACAAGAGATGAGGATGGTTCAACAAGGCCTCATCGAAGACATAGACCCCAGAGTTCAAGAGGAGGTTACTTGGTCCCAGCCCATCGAGCAATTAGAAGAAATCCAGATTGACCACAATGGGGGCATCGAGGTACTGAAGATAGGCTCGGACTTGACTCCATCCCTCAAAAGCGAGGTTGAAGGGTTCCTTAAGAAGAACATGGATGTCTTCGCCTGGAACCATTCCGACATGGAAGGATCGGCCTTGAGAGGTAATGTGCCACTCCAAACGTCGACCCCACCTATCCTCCCAAACGCCAAAGACGCCGACCGATGAACCCGGAGAGATATGAAGCGCTGAGGGAAGAGGTCGACAAGCTGATTAACAATGGCTTCATCAGAGAGGCACACTACCCACGATGGATATCAAATCCAGTCCTGGTAGTCAAGCCCAACGGGAGCTGGAGAACTTGCATTGATTTCAGCGATCTCAACAAAGCATGCCCCAAGGACGGCTTTCCACTTCCTCGGGCAGACCAAATGGTCGACGCCACGGCGGGACATGAGATGCTGAGCTTCATGGACGCTTATTCCGGGTACAATCAGATCCCCATGAATCCAGCCGACGAGGAGCACACATCTTTCATAACCGATAGGGGCCTTTACTGCTACAAAGTCATGCCCTTTGGTCTGAAAAATACGGGGCAACCTACCAAAGGTTAGTAAATAAGATGTTTGCTCAACGGTCGGCCAAACAATGGAGGTCTATGTCGACGACATGCTCGTGAAAAAGCGCCAACGCAAAGCCATCACGTCGAACATCCGGGGAGAAATGTTTGGTATATTGAGAAAATACCACATGAAGCTCAATCCCCGAAATGCGCATTCGAGTCGGATCGGGTAAATTCCTCGGTTTCATGGTTAGCGGAGGAATCGAGGCCAACCAGCAGAAGATTAAAGCCTTACAGGATATGCGGTCAACCAAACCAAAGGAAGTACAGAGGTTGACAGTTGTGTCGCCGCCCTCAATAGATTTATATCAAAGGCTCTGGACAAATCGTCCCTTTCTTGGACGCTAAAGGGAAATAAGCACACTTTGAATGGACGCCACAAAGTCGAGGAAGCTTTTCAAAGGCTAAAGAACATTTGGGCAAGCCCCGAATCTTGTCCAAACCAAGCAGACGAGGAGCTTAGCCTCTACCTCTCAGTATCTCAGCACGCCGTGAGCTCTGTACTTATAAGGGAAGAGGGGAAAGTGCAATTACCAATCTACTATGTGAGCAAAAGACTCCTCGACGCCGAGTCAAGATACAGCGAAATGGAGCGTCTAGCTCTCGCCTTGATGATCGCCTCGAGGAAACTTCGGCACTACTTCCAATCCCACATAATACGAGTTCTCACAAACCACCCGCTGAGACAAGCCTTGCAAAAACCCGAGACCTCCGGACGACTTCTCAAGTGGTCGGTAGAGCTAAGCCAGTTCGACATAAAGTACATGCTAAGAACCGCCATCAAAGGTCAAGCTCTCTCGCCGACTTCCTGGCGAGTTTTCTCACTGCACCAGCTTCCACCTCATCTGAAGAAGCGGATAATACTACATGGAAGCTCTACGTAGATGGGGCATCCCAGTGAAAACGGATCGGTGGCATTCTTGATCGATCCTGAAGGTCACAAAATTACCTCGGCGGTACAATTTAAATTTAAGGCTTCAAATAATGAAAGCGTAATATGAAGCCCTGATTGCCGGATCGCGCTTGGCAAAACACTTGAAAGTCGAGATGATCGACATCTGATGACTCCCCGTTAGTCGTCGCCCGGGTCAAAAGAAGAATACCGAGCACGCGGGCGAGAAGATGGGGGCATATCTCGGGAAGGCAAAGGAAGAGCTCGTCAAATTCAAAAAATACGAGATATTCCAGATCCCTCGCAGTGAGAATGCAAACGCAGACGCTGGGCGAAACTAGCGACGTCGAGGGATGCAGACACCCTAGGCGTCGTCCCCATTGAAGAGCTGGAGCGACCAACTATTGAGGAACTTGTGCAGACACTCAATATCCAAGAAGGAGAAAATTGGATGACTCCCCTCATTCAATACCTAATGGACGCACGGCTGCCGAATGATAAAGTTGAGGCCCGACGAATCAGGTATAGAGCCGCCAGGTATTTATTATACGATGGCCTGCTCTACCGACGAGGCTATTCAACACCCTTACAACGATGCTTGGACGACGACGAAGCCTAGAAAGTCCTCCAGAAATACACGGGGGGTTCGGCAATCATACCGAGGACAATCTTTGGCACTAAAGGTCTTGAGGCAAGGATACTCGCCCACGCTAAAAAGGACGCATTTCAATATGCCAGGCGATGTGATAAATGCCGAGGTACGCCACAATTCCACGAGCACCCCGGAGAAATCGACCTCATTCTTAGTCCGTGGCCGCTTCGCCAAGTGGGGATCGACCTAATCGGACCATTGCACCTCGCCTGGGGGTTGAGGTTTGCAATCGTAGCGGTAGACTATTACACGGCGGGCGAGGCCAAGGCCTTGACTACCACAACCGAAGCGGCTGCACAAAATTCCTATGGGATCACATTGTATGTAGGTTTGGGGTGCCCCACTCGATAGTCTCCGACAATGGAAAATAGTTCGATAACGCCAAGAACACGCAGATTCCGCGGAAGGCTTGGCATCGAAAAAGACTTCTCGCTCGATCCATCCAAGCGAACAAATGGGCAGTCAGGTCAAGCAACCAACAAAATACTCAAGTACACTCAAGAAAAGGGCTCGATGACCTGAAAGGAAGATGGGCGAGGAGCTCCCAAAGTCTTGTGGGCATATCGAACAACTAGCCGAACTACAACAGAGAAACCCTTTCTCCATGACATATGGCGCCGAGGCTGTGCTTCCCATAGAAATCGAGGCGCCAACCCCAAGAATCGTTGTTCACAACGATTTGGGACAACGCAGGGGCTTAAGTGGAGGACTCGACTTGTTAGAAGAAAACGACTGACTCCCAACTACGCCCGCTTATCAACAACGAACGGGCGCGATACTACAATAAAAAGGTTCGGCATAAGGTTCATCCCGGAGACCTAGTATTAAAAAGGTAACGCAGAGCACGAAACCTAAGAATACTGGTCCCCTGGGCCCGACTTGGGAAGGACCCTACCGTATAAGGGAAATGCTGCGACCAGGCACTTACATCCTGGAAAGCCTCGGCGGAAAGAAGGTTCAGCACCCATGGAATGCCGAACAACTGAAGATATATTACCAATAGCGTATGAAGTTGTTTACACATTTTATATTTGTGTATTCTTTACAGATGAAATAAATTGGTCTGTTTTGCAGCATAATGTGTTTTGCAGCATGAGATAGATTGATCCCCTAAAAATGTGTTTGTTTTAAAAAAAAAAAAAACCCAAGGGTGTATTTAACCAACACAGGGGCAAGTAAAGACGCAACACTTAGCGAGATTCCAAGGAATTTCCTAAGGCGACGACCCTAAGGGGTGACATCGACGTCAAAATCTTCCAAGGAGGAAAGATTCGACACTTAGCAAAATTCCAAAGGAATTTCCTAAGACGACGATCCAACTGAATGAGCTCGACGTCAGGTCCTCCAAAGAGGAAAGAAACAAATTCTAAGGAATTTTTCTAAGGAAATGAGAAGAAAATAAAGGACGATCAACAATCAAGGTATGAAATAAAACCATTGCCGTTATAGAATATACAAATGTTGAAATACAGATAATGAGATTGGCTGAAAAGAAAATTAATTACAAAAACAACAAAATAAAAGAAGGATCAAAAGGCGGAAAATAGCCCCTCAAGCCTCGTCGCCGCCCTCGTCATCACCAGCTGCTGGCTCAGCCTCACCTTCCACTGGAGGAAGCATCTCTTCATCGACAACCGGAGAAGAGGGGTTGTAGAGGAAGCTCAAATCCCACTCAGGACGCTCTTTCTTGATCAAATCGACGATTTGATCACCCGCCGACATGAAGTCTTTATTGCGGATGTCAAGAAACTCCCGAGACCTTGAACTCCTCAAGCATCTCCGCTCGTCGGGCATTAAAAAGGCTTCCCGCCGACCTCCGCCTCAGACTTCCCCTCGGCCTTGCCGTCGCGATGCCATGTCTCGGCGTCGACAAGAGCGCGGCGGCTTTCTGGGCGACTCCGGTTGCGGTGAGGTTTTACTACATCTTGAGTCGTTAATTTGGCAAACTCGCCACCTCAGGCCCAGCGAGCAAGCGGGTGGCGACAGATTCTTCTCATCACAAGCCTCGTCCCTCTTCTTATTGGCTTCGTCAAGCCAAGGGACCTCGGCTTCGACCCCTCTGGCGTTCGCCGCCTCCACAGCTCCTCATTATAACAAGATCAAAGAGGTTGAGGATAGAGAACCGAACTCTGAAAAATCGCAAAGTTAGGACCGAGAACGACAAAATGTCCACTATCGGAAAAAAAATGTGTTTATACTTATACTTACATGAATGCGGAAGGAGATCTTCCTCGCGATCGACCATGGAGGGCGGGGCTGACAACCAGTGAGGCTCTAGGAAGGACTCGCCCTGCGCTGGAAGGGCGAGAAGCGGGGAGGAAGCTTGAGCATCACTCAACCTCGCGTCGAGAAGGTCCGAGACGAAATTCCATCCTGGACCTTCCCCCGGGGATCATTATCTGTTGTTTGAGCCCGGTGATAGGGACATCCGGGATGGGTACCACGGGCGTCCATCCTTCCCAACGACGCGGCAACATCCACCGGGTTTGGGTGCGTTGCCTCTTCCCCGCCTTTTTCCCTTTTTTTCCTTTGGGCTGGCGAGATTTAGTAGCCACCTCCTTCCCTTAACCGATGGTTGGTGGCTCGTGGGGCTGCGTGGTGGGCGGCGCCGCTTCTCGACCTTTGTTCCCTCGGCGCACTGCCGGGGGCTTGGCGTCCGCGAGCCCCGGGAAGTTGATCCTCGGAGGCCATCTCGACGGCATTTGGTAGAAGAAGGTATTACGTTAAAAAAAAAAAAAAAAAAAAAAAAAAAAGGGAGTTACCTTCGCTGCTTAAATGGAAATACCCATGACGCGCCTAAATCGGAAGGGTCGGGGAGATTGAGAATCGGGCCGGATGTCGGAGGTTCTCTTGGTAGAAGGTTTCAATTTGGCGAGCCTCGAAGGAAGAGAAAAAGGCGCCTCGACCCTCTCGAGCTATTGGCCGCGAACCCGGCCGGTGGTTAACTACACAATAGAGGCGTCGTCGATGCGAAATAAAAAAAAGAAGGACAATCACCTTAAAACACAATCTACAGACACTCATACTCCCCTGACGGCGGCTAATCGGCCTTCCCGGTGAGGGGCGGTCATTGGAGTGAAAGTTGAATGGCCCCGAACCATGAAAGAACATGGGCTTCCACCCATGAGGCGGCCGGGCGCCAAATAGGCTTCCCAAGTCCTTGGTGGGACCTCCCGCGACCGCTCAAAAATACCATCTGTCGCCTTGGCGACGTGGCATGCTGCATAAACAGAACTCCTCAATGGGAGTTCCATCCAGTTCTGGTGCCCACAGGACCCAGGTCCCATTGGCCGTACCGGAAGTTCGAGCGCCGGTGGCGGGGAGGGCCGCCGCAAAATGGCGGTACTCATGTGAAGGATGAATCGGAAGAGTCATCCCGCGCCCGTTCGCCCTCGTGTAAACTGGAGGTAACCGGTGGCGAGGCATGCTGGTCCTGGAGGGTGTTTATCAGGGAGAAGGTACCGAACCACCTCCGCCGATACCCCATTCCTTCACAGCCGGATAATGTCCTTGTTTCGGACCCTCGGCAGGTCTTCGGGCGTGAGATGCTCTACTCGCCGCGGCGGAGGGGCGTTTGCATCGCCTCTACCCGTAACACACTAGCCCGGTGAAAGGGATCTGCGCCGATCCTCGGTCCTGACTCTTCAAATCTGGCGAACTGCGTCCTAAAGTGGGTCAGTGACAGATCTTTCAATGCCCCATTTGACTAGGATAAGGCAGGCACTAGACGACGAAGAGCTTCCTGAAATCTCCACCACTGAAGGAGGGTCAGAGCGGACAACGGAAGAAGAATCCTCTCGACTGCTAGGGTTTCGAGCCATTGTTCTGACAAATAAAGGACAAAAAGCTAAGTTAAAACCCTAACGTCGAGAGGAATAAACGACGACTGCTCTAAACGTCGATCATTTATAGCATAAATGGAGACGACGAGTGTTCAAGGGAACCACGGGTTCCCAGAACCCAGAAAGTAAAGGCAAAACCCAACAAACAGACAACTACGCGTACAAAAAAAAAAACCAGGTTATCCAGTGCAACAGAAAAGGTAAGTTTTCCTAAAACTAAGCAATATTCTCGTTTTTCAGTATACACATATTTCCACGTTCCGGGTATGCAAAGAAAGACCGAGTAAAAACCGAATGAACGAAGGTCTCAAAAACTCACCGGAGAATGGAGTGAAAATCGATTCGCGACGAAGTACGCCGAGAAGGACGGGAAGAGCAACGTCGGAAGTCCGGCGAGATACGCCCGAGGCGGTCACGGGGATTTCAAGCGGAAAAACAACGAGATGCTTTGAGTTCGAGGTTTTGAAAGTTCAAAAAATGGTTCCCGGATTTTCAAGGGGATATTTATAGGCAAAATCTGCCCTCGGCCCCCAGCCGTTGGATGGAGATTTCAAAATCCCACGGTCAGGGATTCCTGCATAGATCCAGCGGTCAAAAATTGGGCGGGAAATCGAAAGGACACAAATCCAACGGTCAAGGGTCGACCTCTCGAAGAACGGACACCATCATTAAAGTCAGAGTAATCGACGCGACGGTTGCGTTCCCGAACCTACCAAGCACTCATTGCGAAGAAAGGTTCGGGGACGGTTTCCCACCCCAAGCACGTAAGGGAGAACCGAGCCCTAGAGGTCGAGGCCACCAAAAAGGAACCCTCGACACAGGGGTAGGCATTGTGTGGGAAAATGTGACCAAACACGTGGACCACTTTGAAATCACGACACGTGGTGACATCGCTCCCTGCCGAATCCAAAACCCTCGACGCTTCGATATCTCAAAGTCAGCCAACGAGCCCCAAAGCCAATGTCCAAACCGAAGCGAAGACCCCATGTGGCGTCGACGGAACCGGAAGGCCCGAATTAAAGCGCTAAGAGTCCTCGACTGCCGAGAGGGCGCTCAAAGAGGATAAAAAAGGCTCAGGCGATGCTGGCGACGAGAGGATCTTCCCGTCGAGGTATGGTCGGTTGCGTGCAAAAGAAGAAGACTGCAGACAGCATTAATGACAAGTTTACAAACTGCCCCAGGGGACACAAAAGTGTTACGGAGACTCACAGAGCCGTAATTGAAGACTAATCAGAAGAGTGAACAGTGCTGATTAGTGGGCTACTGGGCCTAGAAAGGAGAAGCACTCGAGTGCCTAAGCCTACGGAGGAAAACCCCTTGTGAAGGCAATACTCGGCTATATAAGTAAAACCACCCCCAATTAAGCTTGGAGGAAGGATTTTAGAGAAAAGAGAACTTGCTTGTATAACTTCTGTAAAGTGTAAACTCTCTCAAACAAAATATAATTCACAAAAGGATGTAGCTCGATTTTATAGAGTGAACCACTATAAAATTTTCTCTTGTGTTCTTACTTTCCATAAAAGAAAATACTAATTACATATAGAAACTCAATAACCGGCCGGTAAACCAAAGGGTGACCAGAGGTATCCTGGCTGGTTTATTGTTGACGAAATTCTACCGTCAACAATATATATAAAGGATTGTAATAAAAGTATTTGTGTAGGATATAGTTATAACAAACATCAATAAATGACAATAATGTAAATAAAAAAATAACTAAGGGCTAAAAATCAAAGTAAGAAAAACCAAAAAAAAAAAAAGACAGATCATGCAACGCGAAAGGCAAACGTTCATTAACACTTTCCGCTTGATACGTAGATGTAGGCCTCGTTCATTTCAATATTTGAATTTTCCTCTAATTTAAATTTTTACAAGAAAAGTTCTCAAAAATGTCAATTTTAACTTTTTCTTGAGATGTAATAAAAGAACTCTCATAAAAATGTCACATCTCAACTCAAATTAAAAAAAATTCAAATTCATGAAGTGAAATTTTTTTTTTTATGATTAGTAGATTCATGTTATTTATTGAATATCACGTTGAGGAAGTACCTGCAATGTCACAGTTTAGTAATTTCCAACTGAACCAATATGATAGGTTGTTTTTCTCTCTTTTTTTTTTTTGTGATTAGTTATAAGTTGTTTCCGATTTTTTGTTTTCACAAATTATTTTATGAATTTAATAAAATATTATATATAGATTGCTTTTAAGTTGATAAATAATATTGGAAGAAATATTCTTCATCAAGTGACATGACGTGCTGCGTATCATATCAAGAATTTTAAGGAAGAAGTACCCTTAAGGATGCGTTAATTTATTACGTTTAAATTTATAATTTTAATTTTATTATATAAAAAATTAAAATTAAAAATTAATAAACTAATCGGATCTTAAAAAATTTTTACAATATTATATTAAATTTAAAAACTAATATATTAAATTAAAAATTGAAGAAATTATTCTAAGTATATATTAATATCGTCAATTTGACAAAATGCATTTGTGGTTGGAAAATTTCCATTCTTATGCAGACCAAATTATATGCGGACGTTGTCCATTTATAACTTACTAACTTGTCAAGTTGATGTAATAGAACCTGGCATGTGTAGCCATCAATCCATTTCCAACTTTTTGTTTTTTCGGAGTAATCCTCGATAGTTAAAGCCATGCTTCGCAAATTGTAGTAAAATCGACATTTATTTATATTTTATTGAAAATTTGAGATACGTTTAAAATTTGAGTTTTATTTAAAAAAATTCTCACAAATAATTACATCTAATTTTTTTTACAAAAATTATTTTTAAAATATTTTCTCACATAAAATTAAATCTCAACTTTTATTCTAATTAAAAACTAAAATCGAAGATGAAATAAACAAACCCATTAAAATGTGTGAAAGCTTTCCACATTATCATATTGCCTTGAATTTGAACCGTCGAGTTTACCTTTTTTTTTTTTTTTCTTCTTTTTCTGCCCAAGAGTTTTTGGGTCTTTTTCCGTCATACGTTTGAATTGTACACTTTTATCCTTAATTATTTATTTATTTATTTATTCTTATATTTATTAATTTATATCAATTATTAATAAAATCAATATCTATTATTTGGGAAAACATATGGTAGAGCAGGCAAACAGGCAATACCGATAGTAAAGAGATGAATAGCCGCCTGATTTAGAATAAACGGTTTGACAAATGAAAACCCTCGCTCACTTTGATTATGATTTATTTGAAATTTTTAAATTGTTTGAGATTTGATTTTATGATTTCTGAGAAGATCTTTTTTATTTACCAAAATGATGAAAAAAAGTTAGATGTGATTATTTTTGAGAACTTTTATTTTACTGTTTGAGTTTAAAACTAAGTTTTATTCTAAACTCAAATAAACGAAATGAACGGAAAATAGGCCAATTGAAAATTTGAAATAAATAGACTAATTTTTTGTTATAGAAATTAATAGGTCATAGCTTGTCAAGTCGGTTTATACAACATTTTTAAAAAGAAAATTAAGGACACGTTCTTTTACTCAAAAAAATAAAAAAAGACAACTCAAATTTTAACTTTATTTAAGTTCACGTTCTTTTAAGTTTTAACTTTATTTAATTTTATTTAATTTTATTTAAATTCTAACTTTAACTCAAATTCAACTCAAAAACTACACTCAAATTACATTTTAAAAAAATAACCCGTAAGAACACGTTTTGTTGATAAAATCATAATCATAATTTTAAATTATTACCAATTAACGTATATTTTCATCATAATAAGTTATGAATTATGATCTAAACATAAATCTTTACTTTAAACGCACGTTAAAATCTAAAAAGGAAAGGGAAGAAGATGAAGAAAGGAAAAGGAGAAGAAAATGTGTGGTTATATTTGAAATGCGAGAAATCCGGTTTGCCGACGACAAGAGAAGCGGATGTGGGGATTTTTTTTTTCTTTTTTTTTCTGCCTTGTCTTTGTTTTCTTTTTCTTCTTTTTTCCGATACATCCACGCTCACAATTATCCAACAACCATGATAAAGCATTTGTCAAAATTTAAATTGTGATTTATTATTTTGAAAATATCTATAATAATTTTTTTATCTTTTTTTTCTTCCGTTAAAAACAACAAAAACATATTTAGAAAATGATGTTATAACGTCATTGACGCCATTGAGCCGCCCCCTCACTCTTTTAATTTTTTAATTTATGATTGCTTATATCTCGTCTGTAATTTTGTCGATCTTGCAAGCTACTTTGAGGATTTTCCTCTTTGTTTTTTTTTTCTTTTTGTTTTTGTTTTTGTTTGCGCGCTGTTGAGGTTGCTTTGAGTTCAATGGGGAGGATTATTAATCAATTTTCCATCTTAATTTGGAGGCTTTATGCTTCAGATTTAAATCAATTTTATATTTGTGAATTCGATTTTTCATCTTTCTATCGACTGGTACTTTGATTATGATTTATATGAAATTTTTTTAAATTGTTTGGAGTTTTAAAATTTTCTCTCATGAATGATTTCTGATGAAGATCATATTTTTATTTACCAAAATGATGAAGATCGCATATGTAACAATGACACTTTTGAGTCTCATTCATTTCACCGATTTGAGTTTAAAATTTGAGTTTTGTTACAGTAAAAAATTTTAAAAAATAATCACATTTAATTTTTTTACTACAGTAAAAAGTTTTAATATAAAATTACATTTTAACTTAAATCAACAAAATAAACGAGATGAAAATCACATCTGGCATGTTCAAGGCTTGGCAGTGTGGAGTCGAAGGTGGTTCAGGTGGCCTAATTTTATTTGAATTCGAAACTTTTTGGGTCATTGGGCTGATTCAAATTAGACTGGTTCGAATCAAACCCACGAAACGAACACTGACTCTCATCAAAGTTAAACGACTGTGGGCCCATAATTATTTCTATGAGAAATCGTTAATTCATTTCTTTAATCCAACTCTTCTCTTGTTTTGTTCAGATACATCCCACGCTCACAATTATCTTCTTTTATTGCACAATGCCAACCAATGAACTTCGTGGTCAATCATAATTTTACTTTGCCTGCGATATCATAAATTGTGATTTATTATTTTGAATACATATCTTAATAATTTTTTATCATTTTAATTTTAAATTAAAAACAACAAACACATTTAGAAAATGTCTAAAGATCAACTAATATAACTACTTCTAAATTATTTAATTTACACTACATATAATTAAAGATTTTTAACTTCCTTAATTATTATTATTAATTTTTTTAATTTATATTTTGCAGTTAAAAATAACAAAAGAAAAAAAAAAAAAAAAAGCTACAATACATTGTAAAAAACTTTTAACTATAATGTTATATAAATACATCTATATGTATATATGTATATACAAACTAATTTTATACTATAAAAATTCTTAACTTTTTATATAATACAACAGTATTTTTGCATCAACACGAGAACTTTTGGCTAGTTAATCTACTAATCGAGAGTCGTTAGCCTAAAAAAAAAACACTTACTAGCAAATAAAAATTTAAATTATAAAAAAGGTTTGCATTGAGCAAAAGCCACAAGTTTGGTAATATGACAAATTCGTGATAGTAAAAATCGATAATTTTTTTTTAAAATTTTTTTACTTTACCATTACACTGGTTAAACTCACGTGCATTGCGCGTGGAGAATAATTTGTGTATTAAGTTTTATTCATTGTGTTATTGTTAAAAGCATATAAAATTTGAACATACAAATTTAAAACAAATGGAAAAAAAAATAAAATTTTAGGGTAAGAAGCAAAAAAGACCAAAAGTTTTTTTTAAAAAAAATAGAGCTTCAAGGCATAAATAAAAAGGGGGTAAAAAGCAGCAAAAATGAAGAAAATTTAGAGCAAAATGAAACAAAATGAAAAAAAAAAAAAATTAGGACAAAAAAGGGTTAGTAAAGGACTAAAATGGTGGAATAGTTAAGTTATTGGGAAAAAGTGACCAAAAAAAAAATCAGGGAGGTCCCCAGGCGAGCTAGCTACAAAAGTTTACCTACATGGCTCGCGACCTGCAACGGGAGGAGGAGATCTTTTTGTTGTGGAGAAAGAGGCGATGATGGAGGTCGCATAGTGGGGGGCGATGGTTTCATGCCACTGTATGATGAGCTATCTCGTGGAATCGCTGGCATGTCGTGACAAAATCATGGAGATCCACCGGTAAGCCAACTACGAAAGTTTGCCTGTCGTTGCGATCTAGGGTCCCTCCACTCCCAACGAGCCTCAATCCAGTGATGGAATCGCAACTCTATCCAATATTTGACTGTTGGAAAATAGGACAAAAGATGTGCAGCTAAATTTTAAAATTTTTCATTAAACAATAACAAAGCCAGATCATGTTCATGATTCTATATATCATAAATATAAAAGATCTATATCATACATATAGGAGATGAACCGTTGAATCTCGAATACGACTGCAATGAACGAAATAGACACCAAAAGAGCTTCAACGAACTGGTCTTTTCTGCTATGGTCTTTTTCAATACTGGAGTGCAAGTGGGCACACGCCGTTCAATCTCCTACTCGATATCTTGATCTCTTTCTAACCACAATAGAAGGAACCCTTACCAATAGCACCCAAAGTGTCTCTCAAGTGATCTAAATGACTTTGGACGTAGTGAGCTATTTATAGTGATAGGTTAGACTTGTTTCCCAATTCTGTTAAGTATATGGATCCAAAATCGCGATTAAAATTGCAACTAGTCAGTGTCACGTAGACCGTCTGGGTAACCAAACGACAGTGGGTTGAGAAGATCTGAGATTCTCCGGTTAAGGTTTTCAACGGTGGCCAACCACTTTGCTCATTGGGTTGTCAGTGGAATCGCAATGAGTGTGGCAGTGACTCCATCTAAAGAGGTGGAAATAGTTGAGGGTGGAGATGACTTCCTCACATGGGGTTGGATCTCGCCGACGATTTCTTATTCCACGGTGGTGGATCTCAATGGTGAGCTTTTCAGAACACATCTTCAACCAAAAAATACCGCAAAAATATATGGGCCTATTAAGGAGTTAATATCACCATGAAGGACTTTGTTGAGCATTACTATATGAAGGGGATCAATGGGATCTCATCATTGGAATATTTCAAGCTATAAAGTTTGTGTGACATTAATTTGATTTGATATCAACTTTGGATCTTGTAGACAACAGTAAATTGGTTCTGTTTTGTAATATAAATCCTTCTTGAGAAGTTGAACTGTCATAAGTTATGTACTTTCTAAATTTGGTGTCTTCTTTTACATATTTTGCTATGATTAAGGGATTCATGTTTATATATATAGTATCTATGCAGTCTGCCTTGATGCAATTCATATTATGATCTAGAGATGGTGAAGGCTACTAAATTGGGGGTAGACATAATCAGTGGTGCGAAGCTGTGTTGGAGAAGCATCTCTTTAGGGGTGGTGGTAGGGCTCATCTCACCGGAGGTGATTCTCTGTTGGATGGGAGGGTTGATCTCAATGAAGAGGGGTGCGGTTGCGGTGTCTGAGAACAATATGGGGGAAGAAGATTCCGATTGTCTTGAGTTTATCAACAAAAAAATAGTAATATTATGTAAATAAAAAATTAGTAAATACAAAAAAATGTCACTTAGAGTTTATAGAAATAAATCTAGTATTTAAAATACATATTACATGTTTTTAAAAACATTAAACTAAATGGAGTTTCAGTTTTTTGATTATACTGAAAATCAATCTCTGAATAAAACTATCAAATACATTTTCACAAATAATTTCTGATGAGATTGAAAATGTTTTCATTTTCATACAAAAATAAAATCATTTTAAAATGGATTCTAAACGCTCCCTTATCCATTACCGTTCCAAGCTTATCCGGACCATTAGTTTTAACGGTTTGCATAAGGAATACACCTCTATGATATTATAGCTTTTCTCAAAATTTTTATTACAATAAGCTAAAATTCAACAAAGTAGATTCATACAATAACAATATTATTTTTTTATTTCATCAAATTATATAATTTTATTGACCATCCAAGCATCCACTAGTTTCGAAATGCAAATAATGAAATTAAGGGACGATTGCGATTGCAATACCGTTTCTTATTAGAAAATAGAAAATGGATTAAAATTCCAATGAAAAGCAATTGTCATTGTATGAAATATCTTTTTCAAGGGAATTTTCAATTATGTGTTTCTTTTCAACTATTCACCAAATAGGAAAAATCTAACCCCCATTTTTTAGCACTTATTGGACTTGACCAAATAATACATTGAACTTTCAATTTTAGTAACTTTTCTCTTTAACTTGTTAATGTTATATTAGTGCAATGTGATGAATAACTAGCACGTGCTCGTCACATATTGGCACCTTAATCCTAAATTTTTCCATATTACCAAATTATCCCTTGGAGTTTTGATCTCCCACACACACGTGTGTGTGTATATATATACATTCTAATTTTGTTTATTTTTCATAATTTTCTCCCTGTATTTAAAAACTACAAAGGCATAATTTGAAGTTAAAAATATTCGTTACTATTTTATCCCCACGCATTTTATGGGAAAAAAAAAAAGAAAAAAAAAAAAAAACCATTAACGAAACAAAATTTAAAGTTAATTTTCCTTTAATAGAATTTATGAAAAATATTTCAAAATATATTTAAAACGTGAAATTGAAGATATTGTTTTGAAACATAAATCATTTTTCCCCACATTCAGAAACAAATGTCATTCCTTATTTAACTTAATCCAAAACAAACTCAATCTTTTCCATTCAAATTCATCTTACAGTCCATTCCATTCCAAACTAGATATATACAATAGAAAAATCACACAAAAAAAAAAAAAAAAAAAAAAAAAAAAAGGTGATGATCTAGATCCAAGACAACATAACAATTTTGAAAAAAAAAAAAACAAAACAAACCATCAACACGATAACGAAAAAAAAAAAAAAAACCATAATTTGCCCCCCTTTGAACATTTGCATTGCCTTTAACTGTTCTTCCAAAAACTTCTCCCTCACAGGGTGGGTCTGTTCCAATGCTTCAACATGAGCTTCCAAATCGTTCACCCTTTGAACACATTGCCGGGTCTTTCATAGAAAAAAATTATAAATATCCCACCCACCGCACTGGCAAAAAGAGAAGAAATCAATTCCCAAATTTAGTCAATTAAAATCTGCCAAATCCGATGTAGCTCTAAATCAAGGTAATTTTAGTTTTAATTTTAGAATTAGAATTATGATTCATGATTTTTGATTTAAATTATGATTCTAAAATTAAAATCAAAATTATGAGTTTGAATCACTCAAAATTAAAGGAGTAGGTAATTTTAAAATCATGAGTGATTCATGATTTAAAATATCACATCAGGGTTTAAATCTTAAATCAAAATCATCTAAACTAAATATTGATTTTGAATGAATCAAATTAAAATAACTTTTTATTTTTTGTAAATAAATAAACCCAAATAATTTTTAAAATCCTTATATCAAACAATCATCGTGATTCTAGGGTTTTAGTTTTAAAATTCCTTATATCAAAAATATCAAAATCACTAAAAGTGGTGCCTATCACATCTCAACTTTGAAATCCGTCCAAGCCGTGAAGATCTTGCTTCTCTTCGGCCTCTTGCATGTGCACCAAGGAGTTTCTTTTGCCATCACTTCAATCAGATTTTGTCGCAAAAAACATCCTCCTAAAGAAAATAAAGCCCCCAAGTTCTTCTACATGATTTAATTCTCAAATACAACCCACAAAAGAGTCTTTTACGTTAATGCCCGTGTCACAGGGTCACGTGCATTTTCCTGAGGATTTTAACAGATTTGAACGGTAGGGTCTTAATTGCGCATAATTAAAGAGTTTTGAATTTATTTTGTTAATGTTAAAAGAATATGGATTAAAGTATCATTTATTAAAGAATTTAAGAACTATTTATGTCAATTACTCCTGTAAAAAATCAAAAAATTAAGAATGCAACATTATAATTTACTCTAATTTCATTAATGCCCCTATACCTATTCAACATGCTTGAGTTTTTAAAATAGTTCATTTTTCTCTTTAATTATATATTATAGTTCAAAATACCTCTACATTTATAGAATTTAAAAAATAATGATGTGACACTGCTTATACATTGATACATGCCTCTAAATTTTGATTCTAAATTGTTTTTTAATTCTTTTTAAACTTCCCTATGATATCTTAAAAGATCAAGGTGACTGGAGACCTTTAGAGGTCATATGTGAAATAACATTAGGGATTATTTTCATTGATGATTTTAAATTTTAGAATCATTTTCAGTTTATATCATAAACTTTAAAAACTCTCATTTTATCCATTAAATTTGAATTGTTTCCACTTAACCTCCTATATTGCAATTTCTATGAAAAAAATATAGAATAAAGAGAATAATGAAGTCACACGGTCTTTTTATTTAGATGTATATTAAAAAAATATAAAAATCACATGAACACACTTAACTTTTTATTTTTCTATCTAATCTTAACAGAAATTATAACAAAAAAAGTCACATGAGAATAATTTAAAATTTAAGGGATAAAATAAAATTTTTTAAATCTTAAAGAACAAACTAAAAATTACTCTAAAATTAAAAAACATCAATAAAAACAATCCTAACATTAATTTAGAAAGTGTTTTGAACAACTTTTCATACTTTAATCTCAAGGGTAAAATATTTATGGAGTTGTTCTTTTACATTTTTTAGTTAGGGTGATTTGAGTGATGATTTTGAGTTGAGTTTGAGTTATAAATTGAGTTGAAGTTGTAATTTGAGTTTGTGTTTGAGTGTGCATATTTGAGTTATGATTTGAATTGAGAATTTTTTTGAGTTTGTGTTTGGGTGAGTCAAAACTTAAATTTGTATTTATATAATATTTTAATAAAAACTTAATGTTGATGAAAAATTTTAATAGGGTATATAGGTGAGATTTTATTCG
Source organism: Morus alba (assembly GCA_012066045.3). Lineage (NCBI taxonomy): Eukaryota > Viridiplantae > Streptophyta > Magnoliopsida > Rosales > Moraceae > Morus > Morus alba. Next base: position 16,590,792 of record CP050229.2, on the reverse strand, counting down.
TCTTTTCGTTATAAATGTATAGAAAAAAATCATCTTAATTAGAATTTAAATAAAAAAATTATGACATTTTTAAGAATAAAAAAATAATATTCAACTTGAGTTCGAGTTTATAAACTTGAGTTCAAATTTTTCCTTCAAACTCGAGTTGAAGAAAAAATTTGAACTCAAATTTAATCTCAAACTCGAATTCAAACTCAAATTTAAACTCAAATTTTATAAAAAAATATAAATTTAAATAAAATTATAACTCAAATTTAAATTTTTTTAAAATTTTATTAAAAAAAAAAAACAACTTTTATAAAATTAATCGTTTCACTAAACGCATGACACGACACTGGGATTTTCTTAAACCAGTTGTGAAACAAAACCTGAAAGAACAATAGTCCCCGCACGCTTGTCTGTTGCTGTTGCCAGACCAGAATTTGGGTTCAACCAATCCTGGAGCGAGTAGTTCAACTGTCAAAAAAATATCGCTCCTGTCCGAAGCCCCCAATTCCTCGCTCGCCGCTTTTACAACTTCTCATTTTCTCCAGATAGAAAATTATCAAAAAAAAAAAAAAAAAAACTTCAACGACCACGGAGATCGGAGGAAGATTCGTCCCGAAAATCTAGCGTTCCTTCAATTAGGCTTCTGCGACGAATCAGATCTCGCAATCTGTCCTAATTAGAGGTGATCGAAGTCCGATTCTGTGTTTGTTTGGTTCCCGAGAAAAAAAAAGGTACGAAAAATTCAGAATGTCAAACTTCTTCTTTTTCATCTCCGATGCATTAATTTCGTGTGGGTTTGTCGAAATTTTTCTTAGCTTGTTAAGGAATCGAGCTTTTGCAAGGGGAGAGATTGAAGAGTAGAGATCGGGTATGATTACGAATTGAAAGTGTGGGTTTGCTTTGGCGAGGAGATGAATGTGAGCCATGCGTCGGTTCATCCAGTGGAAGATGCACCGACCACGGAAGGAGCCAACGCGCCGAGGGTGAGGATGAAGGACGTGCAGGGCATGCCGGGCACTCCCGGAGGGCTAACCTTGCGCATTAGCCAGTTCGTGTTCGCCGCCGCCGCACTTGTCGTCATGGCCACCACAAGCGACTTCCCTTCCGTCACTGCCTTTTGGTAGAACTTCATTAACAATTTTTGTCTTTTCTTTTAGCTTGTTGTTTTTGCTTGATTGATTGCCTCGGTTTGGCTTGTGAGTTGATTAGCAGTATTAATGTTCTCTTTAGTAGTGTGATTCTTAGAGAAATGACATAAAAAAACTGACTTTTGGATCATAATTTACGGTACGTTGCTTGATTGCGAGGTAATTTAACTAGTATTAGATATGACTCTTCGATCAGTATTGTGTTCGGATAGTTGTTAATATACTAATAGCCGATTTGATGCAATGCAAGTTCTTGTCATCGTTATTGCATTTTGTTCTGTTTTGAAGTAGTGTTTTAATTTCTGTTTGGTCTTTCTGGTTTTGTGTTTACTTGAAATTAAACTTAAGAAGACAATTTGGGCTCAAGAAAGTTTTTCTTTTTTTTTTTTTTTATACTTTTGCCATCGGTGTATGGTCTAAGGTTGAAGATCACAAACCCATTATTAGAGAAGGTGTAGAATATACTCTGTAGTTGGTTTCATCTGGATGTTCTGAAAGCTGGGTTCCTTTTATGCCTAGTTAAACCCACGAATGAAAATCGTGCAATCTAAAGCAAGGTGAATCACTGCCAAAATGCGAAGTGGCAATAGGATACAGAATATGTTACGTTTCAATGAACCTTCACAGACCGTTTCTCTTTCTAGTGGACTGTTGTTTGGAAGTTGGAAAGATCATAGCCTATGATTTGCAGGAGTTCACTTTTCTAATAAATTTGCATCATCAAAAAATGAAAGTCATAGTAACTCATGTTCACCCATGTCCTACACTGATTTGGATACTTGAATGAATCCACCTCAATCTATTACCTAAAGAAAAAGATAAAAATAAACCCGCTTTTATATGCATAAAAATGTGTTTTTTGGCCTTTTTGTCAAGAACAGATAAATGTGATAGTTATAGAATGGTTTTCAATCTGTCTCCTTGTCATTTGTCTCTGTACCTCTCATCATAACACCATTCTGGAGGTTGGAAGTGCAAGTTATCTGAGCTTTTCATGGGGGTGTATGGAGATTGAATATTTTTCCGCTAGGTGGCTTTTTGGTTATAAGTGTTCTCAAGTTAAGGTGACAAATGACTGCTGGTAGGAAAAAGGAGAAATGGAAAGTTCAATCTACCTTAGTTTACCCGGACACTCCTTGTTATTAAATTCATTGTTCCTTAACGTATTAAACAAGTTAACTACCACTATATCTAGACATTCCATATTACGTATGCACTCAGTTTGGCCTTGGGATGGTAAAGACTAAAGAATATATATCTCATTATTTATTTCATGCAATTCTTCGTTAGGGAAATTTGTGGTCACTCATTCCTGGTGTTTAATACCGAACTCCATGCAAGTGTAACTAGTCTTGGATTGGTGGAAGTGAGGATTTAGATCTAAGTAAACAAATGCTCTCCAGATATTATGCTTCTGTGGAAAGTTTATTAATAAAAGTATTTCTGTTGTATATTTTCTGTGACAATGTTGTAGATATGCTCTTTGGTAACACAAACTTTTATGTTTGCTATGTTAGCTATCTTGTAGCAGCTGCTAGTTTGCAATGTTTGTGGAGCTTTTCACTAGCCATTGTTGACATTTATGCTCTTTTAGTGAGACGCTCTTTACAGAATCATCAAGTTATCGGCTTGTTCACTGTTGGTGATGGGGTAAGATTTCAGAGAGCAAATAACTCTAGTGAGGGTGAAATACTAGTTTTAATTCATATTTGGATACTGCCCTTTGTCTCTTCTCCAATGGGTTTTGGGCAGTTGTTCTTGCACTATCGCTAGTTTTAACAAATTCTCAAATTACCTGCAGTTTAAAATTGTGGAGCTGTTTGTAACATTTTCCCAAGGATAGTGCATCAACGATGTTATATTTTGTTTCCTTCTGTCTTGCGTTGCACAACATGGATAATGCAACAAATTATAGTGTATTCGTGCAAGTTGTTTGTTCGATCATTACTTACTCGATTTTGCCTTTCATTGTTTAATCGGTAACCATTCTTTGTGTTGCAGATGACATCCACTCTTACCTTTGCTGCAGCGTGTGCTTCTGCGGGAATCACAGTTTTAATCGACAATGACCTTGGTAGCTGTGCCCGCAACCACTGTGCACAATTTGAAACCGCCACAGCCATGGCTTTTATAACGTGGTTCACTTCATTACCATCTTTTCTCTTGAACTTCTGGTCACTAGCATCCCGATGAATTTACAACAAAGAACTGGAAGGAAAATGCAAAAGCAATTTGGAAGAGTACTGTCCAAAGTACACGCTTTTTGCTGCGTGTTTCTTGCTTATCTTGCATCAAAATGCCCTCAAATCGAAAGGTTGGTTGTAATTTTGTGCATAGTTTATGTTTCTTTCAACAATACAAAGATTTCTGGTAGTGAAATGTGGGTGGATAAAAATATCCTTTCAAACCTGAAATATTGAATTGATTGGATAATTTTCGCTTAGTTGGAAATATATTTTTGGCTTGGTGGCAAATATTGTGCGCACATACACGTGATGTTTCAAACTTGCGTTAATTGATCTTGTGTTTGTTTTGTCAATTTGCATCCTTTTGGTTCATTCTCTTCTTGTCTATCATCCTTTTAGTCTTTATTTTCATTTTGGTCATTGGCATTTGATTCTGATCGCAAAACAGAACCAGGACTGGCTAACGTACTTTTCCGAAATCGTGAGAGCATGAATCTAATCGAAACGAGATACGGATTTTCTCGTTCTCTTTTCAAGTAGAAATACCCGATGGTTTTATGAAACGACTATCTTGTCTTGTGGTAGACTGTTATTATTTTAACTTGTAGCACCCAACGTGACAACTACGTGCATACTAAATATTCAATCTTTTTTTTTTTTTTTTTTTTTTTTGGTTGTCATTCCATGACTGATATCTGAGCGACATCAACATGGTACACACATGAACAAAATGTATTTGCTAATCAGTCCATTGTCGTTGAAGGCCACTTTCACTGATCCATTTTTTAGTTTTATTTCGCTTCATTCATCTAAGCTTTTACTTCCATAATTATATACTTAAACGCAGAAATTGTTGAATGTCTCTATTTTGGGATAGTTTTCCCATAAGGATCGAGGATAGACGGATTGAAACCGGCGAGATCAAGGTCGAGGGGTCAAATTTCGTGATCTACTAAGGCAAAATGACCGGAGGACTCCGACATATCAATTGAGGTCTCGAGGTAAAGAAGAAGAACCATCGAGATTACATCAATCGAAGTATACCTTGAGCCTGAGGGTCAGCCTCGAAATTCGATATTAAGGACTGAGATTGAGACCGTTTTAACACGTTGCAAAATCCAATCCAAAATCCAATCCACTAATTAATAATGCCGACATTTGTCCATAATTCTCTAAGAATCGCTCAAGAGTATCAAAGGATTTCCTTAACCATTTACTCTAAACTCTGGACAAAAGGTGACGTGTACAAATTAGAATAAATTTAGAATTTATTTATTTAACCGATTTAAATTTAAAATTTAAGTTTTATTAAAAAGTTCTCAAAAATAGTCACACTTAATTTTTTTATTACAGTAAAAAATTCTCATATAAAATTATATCTTAACTCAAATTAAAAATTTAAATCAGTAAATTAAATAGCCTTTTTGAGAGTTCATCTTATTATTGAACATTTGGTTTCACATTTTAGACATCCTTTTAACATCTTATTATTAATTATATTTTTTTTTTCTCTCACAATTTAATTAATTTGAGTGTCGTACAGACCTTCAACAAAGAAAACCCTAACAGGTAGAGCAGAAAAAACGGAGCATGTTTATTTTAGAATTGACCTTATTAAATTTAAATTTCAAAACCTACAATTAAATTTAAATTTCTATTTAAATGTAAAACTCGCTATGTTTATTTTATGAGTTTAAACTATTGGTTTTATCTTATTAAATTTAAATTTCTATTTAAACCTACGAATTAAAATTTAAATTTCTATTTAAATGTATGAACTAAACTACTGTATTATCTACTCCAACACTCTATCCGATACAACAATTCGCATCAACTTAAATATTCGTTATAACACATTATATGCGTACCACATGTCAACAAAGCTTGGTTATACCATCAGACATATGTTTGGCCTAAACTGGCAGGTAGACTCACGTGACAACTAGAAATTTTGACCAGCCGAAAGCACAAACTTTATTATTTTTTAATTTTTTAATTTTGTCTTTTTTTGGCCTTTTGAGGGGACCGAAAGCACAATCATGTGGAGAAGAACAGAAGAAGAAAAACGTGCCTCGTAATAGCTATCAATGAAAAACAAGGTACGCGGCCCTAAATTGCAATTAGTTAGTCCTCACTGGACCCTAGAAAATAGACGATGTCTCCGAAAATTCCCCACCCAAAAAAAAAAATATATATACATATTTATATATTCAAATTCAATATATTTCACAGCTCGATTATTTACTTACCCACTATTCTTCACAAAAGTTTTGACTTAGAAACGGTAAACCATTAATCACGAGACTCGTACATGGCTGAAAAAAAAAAAAAAAAAATTAATGGCCAAACTTTAAACGTTCTTTATATTTGATATTCTCCACTCTCATTTATTTATTTATTTATTTTTCCTGGGAAGTCGTTAGACGTTAATGACGGTTATGCGCATATTTGGATATTCTGAGTTGCTCATTTCATGTGACAAACTCGTTATAAATCGTGCTTATAATTTATGCACATATATAATAAGGTAAAAAGAACCAACAACAGAAATTAAGGCAATTTTGAGGTACAGCATATGGAAGGAGGAGATGATGATATTAGACAATATCGCTGCTTCAAAAAGTATCAAGAGATTGTGAAACAGGTAAGTAAAAAAAAAAAAAAATGCAAAGGTTAAAAAATTCATGTAGAAAATTAAACTCACACACAATATTACTAAACGCTATAAGCCGTTTAGTTTCTCTGATTCGAATTTTAAATTTGAATTAAGATGTGACTTTATGTAAATTTTTTTTATTATAATAAAAAAATTAAATGTTACTATTTTTTTAAAATTTTTTACTGTAATAAAAATTGAATTAGTAAAATAAACGGGGTCTTAAATTTAGCATTTTTGAGTCTTTTTGAATTAACACAGGTTCTCTTTCTTGATGAGCTGACTGATTCAATCAACCCTCAGAGTAATACCAGACTTTCAAAGCGGAAAAGGGTAAATAGTATATACTATTTCAATATTACACATTCTTCACAACCCAACTAACTAATTAAATCATCATATTCTTATTACCATCATCATGTGCAAGATCGACTCGTACAACGTTTATGATATTCCCATAAAGATCCAAACGGCAATATATGTATATATATAATAATATAGATATAAATATGCACCAACCACCGTAAATTATATCAACTTATTATTTTCAACGGCCAAGACATTATTGATAGTTACATATATAATCAATATATACATATATATATATATATATATGTCTGCGTCATTTTGTGTATCAGATCACACTTTCGTTTCTTCATTCCACACCACGCATGCATTTTCATGCATTAAATGCCGAAAAGCAATTGTTTTTTTATTTATTATTATTATATATTCTCGTACGTGGCGTAGTATAGTGGCATTATGCATTACGGTCGATGTCCGATATTGATGGATTTTACTATAAACTTATACGTCAGATTTATTTTTTTTCGCGATTGCTTCGATCAATCGCCAGCTTTTTCTTCACAAAATGTCCTACTCCACGTACGTTAGAAAGCACCATACATATATACATACATACCTACATAAACACGCACACACGTATATATACACACGTACACATACATATATTCTCTCGTTTATTTTACTAAATTTAAAATTTAAATTTTATTATAATAAAAAATTCTGAAAACAATCATATTTAATTTTTTTATTAAAATAAAAAAAATTTTATAAAATTATATCTCAATTTAAATTAAATATTTAAATTAACAAATTAAATTAATCCTGTATAATTGAGCGATACATTTATTGTTGATCGGTATCGTCAATTTTTTGTTTGCAGGTCAAACGGAAAGGTGGCAGTAGCTCTGCAAATAATGGCACTGTAGTACTGACAAATAATGACCAGCAAGAGAGTTTTGACCAAGTGATGGTTCAAACTATAACAAGGATTTCTCAGCGATTTAAATTCGAAAACTGTCCACAAATCATCGACGTCAGATCAATAAATTACTAATTTAAAATATAATACACTTTCTGTACGGTGCTCTGGTACTGATCACTTACCTGTACCACTGCTTAAAAATAAATGAATAACACTAAATGCATATATTGCAGATCTCTATTTCAATTATCGCCTCTCTAACGTATTTAGTAGATGGGTTATATGTAATTGTCTGTATTCATAAACGTTCCCAATATATCATGTATATGGTCAATGCACTTTTGCTCATTTCATTTTTTCCCCCAAAGGAAACCCTTAGGTCAATATTACTAAAAAATAATAGAAGAAGAAAAGTTTGGAAAAAATGGATCATATGAAAGGTTGGGTTATTTTTACAATGTTAAAAAGTTCAAGGAAATTTTCTAAAATTTACTCAAATTTGTAGTATTATCGTGTTATTTTATAAAAATACCGTAATGATCTGGCAGTTGATCATGCGTAAGTGAAGAAAAGGTAAAATGAATATTCCACTTTAAGAAATCTTCAACCATCAAGATGGCGTATGTTATATATATTAATTAGGTGATTAAATATAATTTATATGAAGTATCCTTAAAAATATATATAAAACATAGAATAATGGAATGCATTATGCATCAATATATATGATTTGTTTATTTAATTGCTAGTTTGAGAGATTAGTGGTACTAATGACATCGAACTTTGGTAATTAAGTCGTAATTCGTGCCTTCTAATTAGGGAAAAGGGAATTAGCTAAAGGTGTTTGTTTGCTAATGGAATAGATCATTGAATTACCTCTGAAAAGATAGTACTGAAAAAGGGAAATAGACTAGACTAAAGACATGATGATTGCTCTTGTTCTTGTGTTTAAATTCACAATCACAAGCTTGATATTCACACACAAATATATATACACTCACATTACACAACATAATCAGCTCTATCTTTATGAAATATGCAAGCAAAACATGTAATGATAAGAACACGATAATCTATGCATTGTTCCTCACCAACACGACAAAACGTTTCAAGTGCTGCCGTTCGGAGTGAGAGAGGCTATAATGATTGGCACCAAAGATATAAGGCCATATATATGTATATGTGTGTGTGTATATATATATATATATATATATATATATATATATATCATTGTAATGTTCTTTTGGTCGGGAACGTTAATTAAATAATTAACCAAACATGCTGTAATTAGCTAGTATGCAATTCACACAATTCAAGTTTTGTAATGCATTGCGTAATTACATGAGCATATATGTGGATGGATCATTATAATTCATATTATGGCACTTTGTCAACCGATCCAAAATTGGTTGAAAAGATTTAGTATTATTGAAAAAACAGACATTCTGACATTATCATTACATTTAATAAAAAAAAATAACTCGAAAAATAGGCATTATTTGCTAATAAACTTGTTATATGATCGGAGTTCAAAACTTTGTCTTAGTTAGCAGTTTGGTTTTTGTTAGTTTTTTTTTTTTGATTGAGGATAATGAACTAACCATAATAAAAAAAAAATAAATCGAAAAATAGTCTTTTTTTTTTATATTCGGAGTTTTTGTCTTGATTGAGGATTTGCAATTTTGAACTAACTTTTTTTTTTTTTTTTTTTGATTGAGGATAATAACTATATATATATATATATATATATATATATATATATATACACACACACATGTAAATAACATGTAACAAAAGGTACTGCAAACTCATGATCTGACAAAAATTTTAAGTTAAAAACGATTGCTAATTATGAGACAACTTATAAGGTTAAAGCATTATAAGTAGATAATTTTGCTAAAAACATTACAAGTAGATATACTTATCAGTGAGAGAACCATGATCTTCTTAAGCAAATGAAAGGTGAGAAAAAGTTCCTGAGAATAAGAATGCATGTTATTGTCACATTTATGGGATATCAGTTTTAGGAGTGTAATAAATTGAAAGCTAATGTCATGGAATCAAAACGACAAGAAGAAGAGGACAGATAACAAAAGACAAAAACATGACCATGGGCGTGGACAGGCATATATATAGAGCAGATTGCAGAGACATTTCGACGACAATGGTGGGTACTACCTTCTGCCATCTTCATGTCAAATCTCATTCATTAAATGCTTAACGATCAATGGCAAACAATTCTCACGAGTGAGACTACTCTGCCTTATTGCCTCGGAAGATATACATATACGTATACGCGCGCGCGCATATATATATATATATGAGTGTGTTTTATGTACGAAAAGCTTCCTGTAAGAATTCAAAGGACTTTGCCGCTTTTTGTCTGTCTCAGCTGCGTCAATCACCATCACACCAGATCCCCACGCCTATCTCATGCCAAATCATCTTTCACTACACATTGATAGAAACAGTAAGTGTATTAAAAAAGGAAAAAAAAAAACGGTTAGCTTGGGCAAAATAACAGTATGTTTAGCTTTCTTTTCGTGGGACCTATTCTTTAACAAATTCAACCTCAAAGAACGAGGAGTTTTTTGTTTTGTTGTTTTGCTAAAGCAGAAAGAATGTAGAAGTTAGACTAGGGCAATGATGCACAGTCCCACACCATGAAAGAATTTCAGGTTTATTTGCGTGTGAATATATATATATATATATATATATATATGAGTCGCTCATGTTAATATTTTGAATGACGATGTGTCCCTTTTGGAGCTTGCTGAACGTTAGTGAAATGGATCCAAAAAGCCGTACCATAGTAGGATTTGGACATGCAAAAAAATTCTCTACTTTTCTTGGGGCAACAGTCAAAACTTCACACATATGCAAGGCACCATTTTAAAAGCCTCTTATCCTTTGTAAATTTTAACTTCATAATCGCGTCTTTTTGGAAAAGTTTCAATACACCATTATTTTTCATCAGACAAGCCATTTATCAATCTTAGGAACTACAATTTAACTCTTTTGTATATACGAACGGTAAAGAAAACTTGAACAAAACCTGTCCTTCAACATTGAATATTAGAGGCTAAACCCAATCCACTCTATTAAGTTTGAGCTTTTACTCTACTAACAGCTGGCGTGTTCTTACAATCTACAGCAAAAACACTACTAATTTACATTGAGAAGCCAAAAAACTTTTGGTGCTTTGAAGTAAAAGATTTAATTAAATTAATATAATTGCAAACCTGGGAGCTGGGGGTTCAGAGAAATTACAAAACTTGTTTTTTTTTTTTTTTTTTTCCTTTTCTTTCTGTTCCAAACTTCTCCCTTTTCTACCCTTTTGGTTTTACATATTCTAAGTGGGAGAGCTTTTGGATGGAATAAACAAATACGCGTCATCACACAAAAGACCAGTTTACGAAAGAGAAGGCAAGACAGTGAACGTTGTTGTCTTCTGATGCATGTACTTTCCATGCAACAGCTTGCTCGTATGAAACATGGCGTCCCATTGTGGACATGCAGATCCCAGCCGGCAAGTAAGCGAATCCCTGAATCGAAACGCAACAGAAACAAAAGGATATGTTAAGTCAAAATGCTTCGTCAACAAATTAAAAGGCATTCGAAACAATACCATGTTAAAATTCTGGGTCACTTCGTTGGGTGATGATGTGAACTGAAGAGTTTGGTTACGTCTTTCCATCACACTTAAACAAAAATACACGCATATCAACTGAATTTGTGTAAAATTACCTCCTGCATCAATTTGGCAAAGTCGGTGCACAATGCCTTTCGACCAGACTCGTCGAATATCTTATCCAATGTTATGTCTTGAAGAGCCACTAATGTTGTCTCCAGCATGTCAAGCCCTGCCTGGTTTGCGAAGATGAAAACTGGCAGCGACTGCGACAAACAAAAGCATGTATTAAAACAAAATCATTTCCCATTTTCTTTTTAAATCTTCCCCGTTTATAGTTCATTTTCAAGAAGTGTTATGTGTACATATTTGTTGACAAAACATAATAAAGAGGGAACACATCAATCACATTTTGGATAAGATAGGATACGCCGTGCTCAAGGAATTGTATTTGTACCTTCAATGAACAACACAAAATGGCATCTTGATGGTGCCATAGATGCTTTAACACCGTGTCACCGCCCAAGGAATCAGAACTCACCAATTCTGACCCCATGTAGTAACTGAAGGATGGCAAGAAAAAAGAAGAGAAATATCAGTACACGCTCCTAAAAATGAAAAAAGGGAAAAAAAGACAAATGGGTCAGCAGCAGAACATCAGCAATTCAAGCACAGCCATCACAAATAAAAGCTTGATAGCACTCTTTTGAATCTATTTACAGTGACACACAAAAGTGCATTCTCACAGAAACAAGACAAATAACGCATTTCCACCAGGACAAAAACATGAGAGCAAATAAATTAGAAGTTACCTATAGCTTTGGCAGATCCAGGTTGCTAGTGTAAGAGCTTCTGGAGAGCCTTGGGAAAGCTTTGGTCCGATACTAGGACTTAATCCAGATGGAGATATGGCCATTGCAACTCTCTGCACTGAGGAAATGACACTACGGACGTACTGACGTGCCATAGTTGCAACATTATCTTGTAGACTGCTCTCAAAAGGAAGCTGGAAGGCAATAGTCAACAGTGACCGTGCGTTGTTACACGGTGACAAATCTCCTGCGGCAAGGCTTGTTGTGGAGCCTACTTCGAGACTGGATGTAAGATCCAAGGTTCGATGTGTAGTTAATGCGTCCTTTGCATCAGACTGCACACACAATTTAGATACCATATTGTATATATTAACATGAAAAATTCAAATCAATACAAATATTGACAGCAATTTAGGTGAAGTACAGTAGGACTCACTGTTTTTGATTCCAATGGGATGATGCGGAAACCAGAAGGTAGCAACGGTGCGTCATCGGGGAACATCTCATCAATTGGCGCAAAAACAAGTTCTGAACAGGCACCTACTGCATTGTCATCAACTCCACTGCAAATCTGCCAGAATAAAGCATGTCATTTTAAGATATTTATCAAAACCTGGAAGCCTAGAATGGAAAATATATGACCAAACAATGATTTTAATACAGGCAGAGAATCAACTTCATGCACCAAACTTGAAACATATGCTCCCCAGTCTCCAAAAGAGAGAAATTTGGTACATTTGTTTCATTAGTAAAAATTAATTTCTTTAAAAACAGAAAGAAATACAAAAAGTTAAAAAAGTTAAAAGAACCTGCAACAGATGAATGTCTCTTGATAGGAAAGCATCTTCTTGAGCAAGAGAATGCCCTTCAAGTCGAACAACTTCAAGCAACTGAAACACAGATAAAAGATATTGAGTATTCATAACATGTTTCAAAATGAACTTCTAAGTGCTTTCTTAGCAATCAAATTTAGTTGCTTTGCATATTGAGAGGTGTTCTGGCCAATAGGCAAAAGTAGCACTCTTTTTTTAATAGCTCTCACCAAGGAAAGACACATATGCCAACAGGAGAGGGGAGTTAAAGAAACTACCATTTTAACAACATACCTCTTCATGCTCGATCGTATGGCCAAGGGGCATGATGATTTGGCTTCCGGTAAACCTTGTGAGCCTCATTCCTGGATAAGCATAAGAACCTGCTTTCAATGCCGAGGCAGTGTAGCCATCAACATTAAAGTCAGCCCACTCGGAGCGATGCTCCCTTAAAAAGCGAACAAGGACTGCAGGAGGCACATTCTGATACAAGAAATAACAGAACCTCAGTATTGTTTTTCTTATACCCAATAAAAGCCCGAAAAAAAATAATGAAGAAATATAAAAATATACGGCAATATTCCAAGGGAATTCAGAGAGCTTTGACAATCAAGCACATTGTTTTGAAAAACAACACAGGGCTTCACCAACATTGCTAGGTGTTCTTGCAACACTAACATCAGTGAGAAATTAAAGGAAGATTGTCAATCATTCAAATAATTTATTAACATAGAATGGGTTGACAAAGAATGGGTTTTGCTGAAGCCTCAACACTTCAAATTTTCATATTATTGAAATAATTCCTCTAAGAGGTCTAACCAAAGATGAAGAACATATAAAAAGACAACTTAGGCTGCCATTGACACATCATTTGCAACTTACTCACACATAAAACTTACTTGGAGTAACATAGAAGCCTTTGCACAAAGAACTCCACCAAGGAATGCGAGGGAGTTAGGGGGATTGGATATGGTGCTCAAATTTTTGGCTGAATTGACTGCAATTGTAACATCTTCAGCACCATCAACGTTCAATATTGACCACCCATCATCATTGAATCCATTAACAGCATCATTGAATCCTCTAAAAGATAAAAAATCAATACTTAACGAATGATCCACATAAAAGAGGGGAGAGAAGCTGGTGAACAAATAAAATACTATAAACACCTTATCAGTCGTTGACTAAATGTTCGTAGAACAGCAGGCTGCCTTCCCAAACTGTATACCACCTCACCGCTTGTCTCTTGTGCTATTTGCCTGATATAGCGTAGTGCCTTCAGAGAGACTATCCAGTCAGCTTTTTCCTCTATATGTTTACTATTTTTAATTTTCAGGTTATTGCTAAAAAAAAATTGAAAGAAATTGGAAAGAGATGACTAACAAACAATCAAACAAAACCTTTAAATATGAAGATTAACGCAGACTCAACATAAGGATCATTACAGATGGCAATCTAATATCAAATGTTACTTTTCTAATTAGAATTAGCAAAATGAACCTCAAAATAATTCCGGCCAAATAGCACTCACCGCAATAGTCAATTTTTGCGCCACCACTTTAGATGACTCGTAAAGCGGTCGTAGAACCTCTGGCACACTCCATGCCTGAAAAGAGACTTGGAAGGATTAAAGTCAAAATCTTCCAAAAGTGAAGACTGAAGAAAGGGGACTAAAAAGGACAAGGCTACAAGACCTCAAGGTTCAGATGATCAACAATATGGATGATTGACCCTCCCCCATCGCATGGCCGAATCAAATATCCACTAGGAAGCATTTCAGCTCTAACAAACTGAGCAGCAGCAGCTGCATTAGGGCCAGCACCAGAACCAGACAGAGATCTCTCACAAATCTACAAAACATAGACAAGAGAGCAATCACAGATATCACACTAGTGAACCTCTACAATAGCAATTATGCACATTGTTATATGATCAAGTGTAGTAAAAGCATAATATACGAGGCACTGAATGACAAGGGCCCTCTTACCACAAGACTGCCATTTTCTAAGCTAGTAGTGTATCTTAAAGTCCAGAAATCTCGTGCAGGAGCCAATGTTGTTGGAGCATATGTCTGCATCAATGGCAATTTGATTGTCATACTACTTTGGCCTAGAAGACTGACTCATTATTACAGGTTATATACATAAAGGTATGCAATTTCAAAGATTCAAATTCACCTGTGTGTAAATAAGTTCAATTGTTCCTCCATTTCCAGCAGGAAACATGGTGAAAACTTCAAGGCTCCGACAATCCCGGAACCAAGATGGACGATCTTTAAGGATCTCTGCAATCTGTTGAGACATTTGCATAATGCTTCTATCAAAATTCAATGACTACAAGGGCACAACAAGATTAACTTAAAAAATTTGATACACAAGTATTCTTACCTTTGTGGGCTCTAAACTTACTAGACCGCAGGCTCTAGCTGCCACTCCACTGCAACTTTGTGAGATGGCAAAGATCCCAACCGAATCCGGACCAGGCTAGCAAAAGATAAACAGCACCAGGAGATAAATAACAATCTCTTTCATGAAATTGGCTAGCAGAGAGAACATGATGTTCATTGATAATAAAAATACAAACCTTCATCCCAGGCATCTGGACCCAATCGACAGCAGTTCCTGTAGCCTTTGAAAGGAACTCTGCCAAGGTCTCCTCTGCAATGGAGAGGAGTCTGCCAAGAGCAAAACATAAGAGTTAAACACACAACGGAAAAGGAATTGAAGTTCTACCATACATGTTAAATTGCAAAGCAAAAGTCATATATCAAAAGAGATTACCCAGCAGGGTTATTAGTATCTCTTAGAGAATGCTGAGGGGTGGTAACTGCAGAATCACAACTCACATCCGTAGTTGCTGCCGATGCCTGCATCAACATCAATTAAGCACTTACTAAAACAAGATGAAATTGTAAAGCTAGGAGCAAGCAACCAACTTTTTCTGCAATTTAGTAGAACCTCATCAGCTCACTTTTTAGCAAAAATAACTGAAATTGACAGTGCCCAGGTATAGCCAAGCCAAGAACAACAAAACAAACACATAAGTTTGGTCGACTGAAAAGTGCAAACAAACAAAATAAAGACATAATGGTTTACATATCACCGCAGAATCTATAATAAAATAAACAGTTAATTCCAAGAATTTAAAAGTTTCATCCTTCCATATCTCACTCTTCATTTAGGCAAAAAGAACAAAGATTTTTTTGTCCTTTTTACTATACTAAAGATGCAAGCTTTAATTTTGCTTACCAGCACCCTCCACCCTCCTAATTCACCCATTCCCCCCTTCAAAATTTTCACTTCCAAACGCATTCTACCACTTCTAATATCTATTTATTATTAACACAAAAAAAAAAAAGCAATCAACCAAACAAGGAGAACATAAACATACGCTTACAGTATGCAGTTGCTGCCGCATATACCCATTTTCACAGACAAGCTGAGAAACCTGTTTCTGCAACCGATCATTCTCCTCCATCAACAACTTGTTCATCGCTGACAACTTCCTGTTCACAGTCTGCAGCCTCGACGACTCTTTTCTCTGCTTTTCTCTACACCTGCACAACCCAAACAAACACCATTTCTTCTTTCCTCAGCCACCCAAAGAAAAAAAAAAATCGAACCTTTATCCCAAAACGCTAATACCCACTTAAATTCCTTCAAAACCCAAATGAAACAACACGAAAAACACAACAAAACATGTCATGAAATGAAACCCAACATCCAACAGCCATATTTCTCTCTCTCTCTCTCTCTCTCTCTCTAACCTGCGGTTCTGAAACCAGACTTTGATCTGCTTGGGCTCGATGTTGGAGAGAATGGGGCACTCTCGGATCAGCTGTTGGCGGCGCATAGAGCTGGGTTTGGGACACTCGGAGTAGACTCGCTCGAGCGCTTCCACTTGCTCGGCCGTGTATCGAACGTACTTTCCACTGTCCAGTTGTTGCTGCTGGTTTTTGTTTATGCTACTTCCGCTGCTGCTCTCTCGGTGCTGTTGAGCAACCACCATCGCCATTGTATGCTGTTTTTCTCGTGTTGATCTCGCGAAAGCACTCTTAAAAGAACTAGAGAGAGAGAGAGAGAAGAAGAAAGAAGAGAGCTTTAGTGGGTTTTCTATTTCTTTTTTTTTTTTGAGGATTTTTTTCTGGTTTTGTTTTTGGGGCTTAGCTGGAGTTTAAAAAGATTCTTTGTCCTTGTAAAGTCCGTCGCTTGAGAAGAAAGAGATAAAGAGCGAAAAAAAAAAAAAAGGTAATAACGTAAACCGACGAGCTTGTTTGGCTTTGAGACCCCCCTCAGAAGATTCTTGCTCTCGTGGAAACACAAAGATAGTAGCTTGTTGTTTAAGGTACAAAAATATCCAAAATGGTTCGCCTACAATACAGACACAAACAAAACTTCGTATATATATCTATATAAATATAGGTCCTTTCTTTTTTTTTTTTACTTCGCTGACCTGAAATCTTCAGCTATTGGGGTGTTGAAGAAGATGAGAAGAGAAAGAAAAAACTCACAGAAAATTAAGGAAAAAAAAAAAAATTCCTCGGAGAAAAACTCGATCTCAAGACAGTTGTGCTTTTGAAGCTAGATTTTTTTTACGAAGAAGAAGAAAGAATCTGACATTTTGACAAACGACGAACATTTCTAATCTATTTCTACTCAGATTGATCCCAGATTAGCCCCGAAAAAACACACAGAACTGAAAGAAAATCGCAGAAGAATCCCTAAAAATGAAGAATCCAAACAAAGAGTAAGCTTTGAAGGCTCACTGTTTCTCTCTCTCTCTCTTACTAGGAAGGAAGAGTGAAGAGAGACAATGTGCTAAAGCGTTAGAGAGGTGGTGTAGAAGAAGAAAACGGAGAGACCCAAAAAACTAGTACACAGCGAAACCCTAACCACAATCATCACGGAGAACTGGGCTAACCACTAACAGAGAATTTTTGCCCCTAGTTGTTTCGCGAATTTAAGCACTTCATCATTTATTTAAATTTAAAATTTAAATTTTATTAGAGTAAAAAAATAAAAAATAATCACGTTTAATTTTTTTATTATAATAAAAAATTCTCATATAAAATTTAAATTAAAATTTTAAATTAATAAATTAAATTAATTTAAATTTTTAATTTGAATTAGATGTGATAATTTTTAAAAATTTTTAAGGATTCATTTAATTTATTGTTTTAAATTTTTAATTAGAAATATAAATTTATATGAGAGCTTATTATTATAACAAAAAAATTAAATATGATTGTTTTTTAAAACTTTTTATTATAAAAAA
This sequence comes from Morus alba, assembly GCA_012066045.3. NCBI lineage: Eukaryota > Viridiplantae > Streptophyta > Magnoliopsida > Rosales > Moraceae > Morus > Morus alba. The sequence goes on along the minus strand of CP050229.2, from coordinate 16,573,057 downwards.
ATTTAAATTCTAAATTCAAATCGGTAAAATAAATGAGACCTAATTATAACAAAAAAAGTTAGATGTAATATTTTTTAAAAGTTTTTAACTGTAAAAATTTAAGCATCATTCATTTCACTAATTTAAATTTAAAGAGAAATTTAAACTCAGATTTTAACTACAAACTCAAGTTAAAATTTAAGTTTAAACTTAAATTTTATAAATGAATATAAACTTAAATAAAATTATAACTTAAATTTAAATTTTTTTTTAGTTTTACTCAAAAAGAACAAACTCTAAACTTAAACTTAAATTAATGAATAATATTTTTTCTATTTTTAAAAACGTTATAATTTTTTTGTTTTAATTTTAATTGAAATAATTTTTTATACATTTATAATGAAAAGACAAATAAAACTACACATATATATCATATTTTAAAATTTTTTATCATTAAATTTTTATTAAAATATTATATAAATTTAAATTTAAATTTTTACTCATTTAAATATAAACTCAAATAAATTTTTAATTTAAATTATACCTTAAATATATATATTTAAATATAAATTTAAATTTTAACTCAAATTTAATTTAAAATTTATATTTAAATTATTATAACTCAAAATATAACTAAAAAAGTCTTAAATTAACGAAACAATCAGGAAAAAGGGTTTTATATTATTTTATGTTTTTTTTCTGTTTCTCTTTGATTGAAGAGAGAGAAAGAAGAGAGAGAGGGGCAGAGCAAAGCAAGGATAGTGATCTGAACTGAAACAGTGAGAATAAAAAAAAAAAAGAGGAGAGAGAGTGTTTAGTTTGCACGCATATCGACAAACTTACCCGAGAGTGATTTTATATTAAATAAAAATAAAATAGTATTTATGCTATTTTATTTTATTTTATTTTGATGATATATGGATATAGGGGTGGGGAATTATTTTTTATGATTTCGGCGCATTTACGTCGTTGTCCCTATTGTTTGTTTGAAATGACGTGTTAGGCCCAGTGGTCATAGTCATAGCTTAGCCTCTTCTGTCAATCCGTCTCTCTCATACGCTTCTCTGTATGTAGTTAAAACCAAATCTATCTTGGCAGTAACAAACATTTTTTTTCCTACTAAAAAAGGGTTCGGTGGTATATTGATGGATTTAAATTTTTAATTTTAATTGTTGATATAATTTTATATAAAAATTTTTTATTGTAATAAAAAATTTAAATGTAATTATTTTTAAATATTTTTTATTATTATAAAATTTAGATTGATAAATTAAATGAGATTTATATCTCTTAATTTTTTCGGTTAGTCTCTTACTGACTATTTAATTAGTTTACATTCTCTTTTATTTTTAAAACTGTAGAGACCTACTTAATTTCTCATTAGGAATAGGACAATAACGAGTTGAGATGTGACATTTTCTTTGCCGATTCTTTTTTATTCGAAAGTTGATATTTGATTTTGATGTGATATTTTTTACTTTGAGCTTTTAGATGTGAAAACTTAAAACTAAAAACTTTTTCGGTGAAGTGAACGATACCTTAATTTCTCATTAGGGATAGGACAAGAACGCGTAGATACAAAGTATCAAACACTGAGAGAATAGACAAAGAAGACTTAACAAAAACATCATTATCATTACATCACGACTCTTATTGGTTGGCAATAACAAACATTTAATCCAAATTTTTTCTTCTCTAATTATTTATTAGGAGATTTTCATGTACGCTTAACGTTTTAATAGATCAACTTTTTATAAACGCTAAATTTACTTATTTTTTATTTTTACATTATTTTTTGTATATTTAATGGACATAAAATCTAACCTGCCAGTATGTTGATGTATCAAAAAAATCTCTTTTTTTTAATAAAAAGTTTTCCAATTCTATTTAACCCTGGTCAATTAAAAAATTGTAATAATTTGATACAATTTTTTTTTTAAGCAGTGGTTGAGATTGAGAGAGAGACTTGAATCTTGAATCTCTCTTTCAGTGAGAATTTAAAGAGGAACCTACAAACACTCCATTGACTCCTGAGGGATAATCTCAGACAAATACTTTAATCATAATTCTATTGATAAGATATCTTTCATGCGCTATTGTAAAATTCTCGTTAATTTCCCAATTTTATTTCTAAAGTTCTAAATTATTTTGAAAAAAAAAAATTCGAGGAGTTTTTAGCATTAAGTCACAATAGAATAACTTCGAAATTTAAACTATATCTAAATTTATTGAATTTGATTAAAAAATTAATTAATTTTTTTAGGGAAAAATTTAATTAATTGAATTATATGATAATTAATGAAATATTTGCTTTGTCTTACCGTAAATTTCCTTGATTGTATACATGAATTGGGTCTTGCAGGGGAAAAAATCAGGTGAAGGGACTCATTTTACCCTCTACAACCTTGTTTTTCTACGTGATGGGATGGATAATGAAATGAAAGGAGAAGCAAAGTATCAAGGTGCAGGAAAAAAAAAAAGTGCAAGCTATTATTTCACGGTATACTCATGTAACTTATTTATTTCGTTGATTTAAATTTATAATTTAAATTAAAATGTAATTTTATATAAGAATTTTTTATTATAATAAAAAAATTAAATGTGATTATTTTTAAAAAATTTTATTGTAACAAAATTCAAATTTTAAACTCAAATTAGTGAAGAATATGAGGTGGGAGCTATTCATTTTGTCAAATTTTTTCTCTATTGTTTTCTTTATGAAGTTTGAGAGATTAAAGGATGATAAATATTATGAATTTACAAAAAAAAAAAAAAAAAAAAATCAAACAAGAAGTTTGAGAGATTAAAGGATGATTTTTTTCCCTTTAAAAAAAAATTATAATTTTTTTTTTTTTTTTATCAAACAAGTCAAGATTCGCTTTTTTTCCCTTTAAAGTGCCTTATCCAATTTTTTTTTTTTCTCTCCGTTTACCACTATCCTTAACATGTGCTAAATTTCATCTTAGTACAGAACAAAATTGATTGACATAATTTTTTTTTTTTAAGGTCAGATTGACATAACTTCACAAATTATATTATAATTTGTGAAGTTAATTTTTTTTAAGATTTAAAAAAAATACGGAAGGGTGCATTGTTTGTCCTACAGATATTATTTCTAAGTTTTTTTTTTTTTTTTTTTTTAAGAGAGTTTTGTAGTAAGACCATAAAAAAAGAACTACTAATAATTTTTTATTTTTTAGTCGTTAGATCTGCATCAGAAATTGCCTTTTTTGCGTGCTTTTTTAATTTAGTATGATTTTGATCAGATTCAATGATAAAAAAACTGATACTACCAATAGTGAAGCCTTCCAAAAAAAGTTTCCCTTTTTCAAACTATCTGATTAAATTTTTATCGTTTAATGCACATTCTAATTAAAAAAAAAATGCATTGTATGATATCAAAATCCTACTATCATAATTTAAAAAAAAAAACCCTACTATTCATTCCTTAAAAATACACTATTCATATATCACCATTAAGTTTTAGTATATGATTTAAAAACTTATTATATCACTTGGATAAAATAACGTATCCTAACAAGGTAATTTTATTAATGTAAAAGATATTCATTAAGATTAGAAAAAAAAAAAAAAAAAACGAAAACAAAATAACAAATCACCAGCCATCAAGGGCAAAGGAATATGACATCCCTCTTTGATGGAAAATCAAAAAACGTATATCATTAAAGATTATATGCAGCAAATTTATTGATTCTATTCAATTTGTTCACTTTACTGATTTGAGTTTAGAATTTGAGTTTTGTTATAGTAAAAAATTCTAAAAAACAGTCACATTTAACTTTTCTGCTACAGTAAAAAACTCTTACATAAAATCACATTTTAACTCGAATTACAAATTTAAATTAACGAAATGAACGAATTTAACAATTTTAACCTGATATTATTGATTTTTCCCAGTAAGAATATGACTTTTAAGTGGTAAAGTATTTTCCTTAGCAATCTCATGAATCATTATCACGTACTTTTGATTTTTGGATGGCAACTTGTACAATCAACCGAACCCTTCAATCCCAAGCTTCATAAAGCCAAAAAATGAGAATATTCTTCCAAAGAACAAAATAAAAATCTAATAGGTAATTCAAAAAAGAAATTAAAAAAAAAGAAAAAGAAAAGACGAGAAAAGAGGAGGAACTGAGTGGCAGTCTCGAGAATCTTCCTAAACATGAAGGACAATTCTCTTAAAAGCCAGAGAATGGACCAGCAGCTTTTGAAAAATGAGTTCGCCAAAGGAGGTTTCTTAATTCCAGACCAAGAGGCAAGAACCTTTGCAATATTATAAAACAAAATTAATTATAAAAAAAAATTATAAAACAAAAGTAAAACTTTGTAAGAGAAAATAAAAAATAATTTAAATAAAAAATGCGAAAGTCGCTTTAGATGTATTTGAAACTCGTTTTAAAATGATTTTATTTTTTATATAAAAATAAAAATGAAACGTTTTTAATCTCAGACATAAATTATTTTTGAAAATACATTTAGTAGTTTTATCAAAAAAGACGGGTTTCAGTGTAAAAAAATATTAATGTCTCTATTTCTCTATCTCTGCTCAAGAAATGAGAAAAAGAAAATAAAAAATAAAAAATGACTAAAAGTTATTTTTCATTTATCTCTCATTTTACACTAAACTAAAAAATTATTTTTATTTTTATTTTTTATCTTTATTGTACCAAACACCACGTTTTTTATTTTTTTTTTAAAATATAAAAAATAAAAAAGAAATCAATTCTAAACACGGCTTTTGTTTATTTGACAAATGTGCATAAAATAATTTTCACCATATAAATATACTAAAAAAATTTCCCCCAGCGGCTGCGCGTCCTCGACGCCGCGTGTGGCTTTGGTCGGTGATCATTTTTATTTTTTGGGATTCCATGTTACACCCCACAATACACCACTTCCCATATAAATCCCATAAATAAAATTAAACAGGCATTATATGTATTAATAAACTATATATGAGAAGATAATACAACTTTGGAGGTTAATGGGTACTATGTATTCTGCAGTAGCATTTTCTTCACTTGCTTTTTGGCATGCGTGAAAAGTGACCTCACGTGCTTCCCACCATCCCACACACTATTATAACCAACCAAAAAAAACTAAATAAAATATTGTTAATATAATGATAATTATTATGATAATGCCTATTTATGAGGGAATGGAAGAAGGATTACCCTTGAATTTGGTTTTGCTTTTTTTTTTCTAACACATCGAACAAATGAACACTAACCAAAAAATGTTTTTTTGTTTTCTTCTTCTTTTTTTTTTTCTGAATAATAAAAAAAGAAAAACACTCTCAGAGGCTGTATTGCATCAGAAGCAACATAACAAAAGTGTATAAAATAACCATAATTGCGCGCAACAGGTTGAAACCAATCTTTTTGATATAATGATTGTTTATTTTTGTTGGAATTAACATGAATGAGGTGATCACGTAGACTAAAATTCATTATTGTGATGTATGAACCCGTTCGTATATAATTATCCATTTAAGTGTGATGTGTAAAAAAAAAAAAAAAAAAAAAAAAAACTTATTAGGCATAAATATTTCTTAATTATTCATTCCAATTAGATTATAACATAATACATTCTCAAATATGTATTAAAAAAAAAGAATATATTTGCTCATGTTCCAAAAAAAAAAAAACACTGGTTTCTTATAAAGTTCTAATCCTATTTATATCTTGTTTTAACTAAATTATACAGTTGTAATAGAATTCAATAGAAACGTATTATTTATATAAAAAATAATAAATTTTTTTTCTCCTCTTTATATATATTGACCAGAGATTTTCTACTTTCGACAGTGAATTAACATTAATATGTATCTTATTATAATTATTTCTTTTTCCTGATACTGCATGTATCTTTAGATTTAAGTAATTGACTACAAGGTAGGTAATGAAATCTGAACCCTTTTTTTTTTTTTTTTTTTTGATTGTGATCTGAACTTATTACTAGTAAATTACGAAAGATCAAAAAGAGTAAAGAAAAACAGTTGGGGTTGGAATGAGACTGGGCATGATGATAAAAAATGGTGTTTTTTATATATTACGTGCCAGCTTTGGTCTGCAGTTTCTTTCTGGTGCATGCTTTGGGTGTTTTTTTAGGTTTTTTCTTCATTTTTTTTTTCTTTCTTCTTTGGCACCACTTAAAAGGAGAATGTCGTACCAGTCTAATAGCGTCTGTCTGATCCCAAAATCAAAACAAAATGGGAAGCACTCCCAAAGGTCTGTAAAAGGATTTTAGAATAGGTCATTTCATAAAGATCCTTAGTGATTCTCCCACATTCATTGATGTTTTATTATTATATATGTGTATATATATATATATATATATATATATATATATATATATGCCATTGGAGTTGAAAATGACTTGATGAGAAAAGCCACTATCTACTTTTGCATATGGTATGATCACTACTAGCCCTAGGTCATGGCAAATGGATCAGACATGAATCCAGAACATGCAATTAATATTTTCTAGCTTTAATTTATAAGGTCTTATTTGCCGTTGTTACTAATTAAATATGTTTAATTCTTCATCCAATCCAGTTTTGTTAGGGTCAAGTGTTGTTGTTTGGTCAAACTTTGTCAAGGTAAGAGGAATAAATGCCGAATCTAAATTATATTTACTAGAACTCGTGAGGAATCAAAAGCTCTTTTTTCCTTTTATTTAAGAAGAATGAGATCAAAATCATAGTAAAAATAAAATAAATCGAGCGTACAGTGATTCATCTTTGTGAGAGTTGTGATTCATTAAAACAAAAGACATGGATGATCCAAAATTAAAGACGCCACTCCTTATAATCCGAACAGCTAGAGGCATGCATAGTGTCTAACCAAGCCTCTTCCTCCTCAACATCACAAGTCAGGGCCCATTGGGACAAATTAATAAATGTGAAAATTACATCTAGTAATTCTTATTATATATAAATTTCAGAATATCATTGTAGCAAGATAAATAAGTATAACGTACATTCCTACGCTCGAATTGCCTATTAGTCTCTTTTGTACACAAAACAACTTCCCTTGTACATCACGAGAATTAGCTAGGACATCTAATACATATGTTAGAATGCAAAAAATGCTCTCAAAATTTTGCAAACAAATCATCTTCAGATCCAATTGCAGTCGAAAAAAAAAGTACTAGAGTATAATTAAGCCTCACACAACTTGTGCAAAGGCTCTAAGTATGGTTGCCTGTGAAGGTGGACACCACCTGAAAGGTAGCCTCGACCTGGGGGTAAATGTCATGGGGTAAAATCTTAAACCCCACACGAAGCAATGACTGGACACCACGTGACGTGATTAAAGCATAAAATAATTAAGACAAAGATACTGAGTTGCGGTAGAGCATATTGAATGAACGTTGACTATAAGCGGTCAAGTATCCCCGTCAAAATAGTTGACTAGAAGGAACAAGAGCCACACCGTGAAGACGAACGTTTCACTGGCCATGAACGAATAGCACTTCCAAAGAGCCGAAGGTAGACCCACGTCCAGGTTGAAGTACAACTATGCTAGGATTTAACATGCATTAAATGCATGCATAGTAGGTGGTGAAGCCGGTAGAGAAAGTCAGACAGATTGGTTGAAATCTCGGTGATTAGAGATTACTGTTCCGGAGTAAGATAAAGATATCATGGGATTTGATTAAATGGTTAACAACTGACATAAACGACATGATGTATATAAGCAGAAAGAATAGGCATAAAGGGGGTCGGATTATTAAACGCCTTTTCTCCATAACTTATTTTTTCTACTAGAAATAGTGAAAAACTCAATGGACGTAACTACATTAGAGTGAACTATTATAAAACCCTTGTGTTAATTTTGTTTCTTTTCTTTTGATTATTCACGTTCAAAGTTTAGTTGATCCGAGCACAAATCACAAAAAACCTATTATTAATCTCTTGACTAGTTTTTACCGTGAACACAAATCTTTCACTAAATATACTGCCAAAAACAAACTCATTTTAAAAATAACATCCAACACTTAAAAAAAAGAAAACATCTCGAATCAAAGTACAATAAAATGCATGCAAATGTTCACGTGTTAATCATTTTAGCCATTGTCTTTATATATGGCATTCGTCTTATAATTGCTAGCTACAAGATGATACATGTAAATGTAAAGTGGAAAATGCTGGTTAATTTAAATAGTATACATATTGATAAATGTACAAAAATACACTTAAAATACTGTTAATTTTAGAATAAATGATAATTTAATTAAGCTTTAACTAAATAACTCCATAATTGTTATTTGAAATTTTTAATTGGAATTGTTTAGTTTTTGCTTACTTAATCATAGATTTAAAAGCAGTAGAAGAAGAGAAATAAAAACCACCAACCAAGCCTTCTAGCCGAGCTACATAAGCATATCAAACAAGGAGAACCTAGCCACGCCGCATCAGCTCCTACAGCACGTGCACCCGCGCGCCTCCAACATGGCCCCAGGGAAGCAAGTGTGTCCTCAGCATTCCGAAGCCAAGCGCGTCTCAGCTTTCCTCTGCGTGGGTCCCACATCTGCTCAGTGCCATCTTGTCCGCCCATTCCTCGCGCACCACTTCACCCCCGTGGGACTCTGCTTGTCCCCTAACTCAGTCCTACACCTGCCAGTTGCCCAATCCGTGTGCACCAGCTATCTTACGCGGCCCTAATTGTCAGCCATTGCTCCCAATTTTTGCCAGCGTGCTCTCCTCTCCTCTATTGACACGACAAATGCAGAAACTTTCCCCAATCCACGCCCGACATTTGACAATTACTTGCCACCGCTACAACCCTCTCTTTGGATTCATTTCTCAATCAGAGCCAATTAGCTGATTTCTCCTCAAATCACGTATTTGATTTCCCCCATTTATTTGTAATTTTATTTGTTTCCCCTTTATTTTGTAATTTTCCATCTTTGTTATTTGTTTCCTTAATCACTTAGTAGCCCCCAAAACACTATAAATATATGGGTTAGTCTAAGGTTTCAGTTTTTCATTCAGACCGTTGTCTTCTTTAATCAAATGGTCAAGAGAAAATGTTTTTTAGACTAGGTTTCTTTTGGTAAGGTTAGAGATGAACTATTGTCGAGTGATCCAATTCAGGTTTTGATTCCTTGTGTTGTAATGTTTAATATTTGAATGAATTAAATCCCATTTATCATTCTTTTTTTTTTCAAAATATTATGTGCCTTATATAAGTTCAATCATGTTTTTCTTATGTAATTCTCTCATGCACTATTTTGATTATTTGAATTATTTTGTGAGTTGTCTTTTACTGTAGTATTGTCAAGTTGATATATTATTGATTTTGGATAACTTCGTAATAATAATATTTTCATAATCAACATAAGAATTTAATTTATTCGATACTTTTATTTCATAAATCAAAACCTAAATTGATGAATGAAACATAAAGGATTCTTAACACCTTATCTTTTTTACAATTAAATTTTCTTCAAATAAATTTTCTCTCTTTTCTTTACTTTATTCGCAGTAAAATCACAATAATATTCTTTCTCGTTACTTAATTTTATTAATTTATTCTCCACTAATGTCTTATTCTACTAATCTTTTTTGTTTGTTTTATTATATCTATGTGAGTATGACCATTCTTTTATGTTATAATTGACCACTTATGAATAACACTTTTGGACGTTAATCACATATATAATTTTTTGCTCAATAACTTTACTATTAAAATTATGTCTTAAGAGTATTGGTGGCTAGCATGAACAATTCATTGGATTTTCTTTGGGGAAAAATAGGAACTGTTCATGATGAAAGCGAACCAATTACCAATGTTTGTTTGAAGAGATTTGATAATGGAAAATTAATTCAACCCCAAATTCAAACAAAAAGATTTTCCAATCTCCCCAACCCAATATATGACTTTGCTCTCTCTCAATCTCTCTCTGGCCACCTACAAAATAGCACGCCGATGCGATAAAAACCAACACGTTAAAAAAAACAAAAACAGTGAAAAAAAAGATAAAGGAAATTGACTTTCAACATCAAAAAGCCTCTCATGCTCCATATATGGTGCTGCCAGGCATGATTGTGTATTATCAGTTCAGACATAAATCCTTTCTCTCTCCATCTCTCTTTTTTTCTATTTCTCTCTCTTCATCTATATCATATATATAATATTATGTGTACATACTCACGAGAGAAAAGGAAAGCGGTAATGATGCGTAGTTGTATGGAAGATTTTGCGATAATCTTTGTAGCTTTTCTCTATTTTGGATCTTTGGTCTTAAGACTGTAATAATAGTGGTACGTCCTCATCAAGTGGGGAAGGCCAAATGTAGCAAAAAAACAAAATAACAAAACATGAGGAGGTCTTGCTTTGTCTATCCATGATATATATAATATATATTTATGTATTACCTGTTTCCATATATAAATATATAGATATATATGTTTATATTATAAAAATATAGTACAATCAATGGGGTATGATGAGGCATAACAAAGTCAAATGGGTATATTTTTCTTTTTCTAAACTTTAGGTGATGGGATTAACATTCTTCCACTTTGTCCCCCTCCTCTTAACCTTAAAATATATATATATATATATATATATAGCCCTTTTATTTTTCTTTGCTTTAACTTTTTTTAAAATTTCGTTGTCGTTGTTGTCTTGTGATGTTCTTCTTCCTAATGGGTGGAGGGTTTCCGTCTGCTTTTGCCTTGAACCATTGCTTTTTTCATAGGAAAGGAATATTGCCAGTGCTTCCTAAGCCCTTTTTTGGGCCCCATTTCAGGTCCAATCATGTGGGCCCATCCTGTCTGGGCCGGCTCCATACACACACCCTTCCAAGAAAAAATAAAAAATAAAAACGAAAATATTTAAAAAAAAAAAATGTTGTTGCGTAAATCAATCGAATGCTGACGTGGCCTTGCTTTGAGCTTGAGGGGTTTGGTGTTGTTGAAGTGGAGACTTGGCCCCACTTAAGTCAGCCACTTTGTCACTGTGTGACCCCTCTCTCTCTCTCTCTCTCTCTCTCTCTCTCCACCTTTGCTTGTTTGTCACACTTGATTGTTGAAGTCAGTAGTAGTAGAAATAGTATCCTCTTTCTCACTCTATAAATATATATATATATATATATATTTTTACATACATCATTTCACACTTCCATGTTCTGTTGTTTTCACCATAAAGCTTTTTAAAACCCACAAATGGATAGACACACCACTCTGCTTTGTTGGTTAGGGGTGTTGGTGAAGCAAAACTTTGTCACGTTGGGTGAAGAAAACAAAGATCTTTGGAGATAAAGGCACAGCCCTCTATTGGACATTACCACTATTTTGACAAGTCCTTTTAAGCACTATTATAGTTCAAACTTACTCATTGCATAACTGCTTGATGTTAACTCCTAATCTACCATAAAGATCGACATAATTTTGGCTTCGAACATGTTTTGATAATGTATGAGTTGGAAATTCGTTGTTTTCTGTGTTATATAGGTTTTCTTGGCAACCATGATAATTCAAGAGAAATCTAGAGAAATGCCTCCCTATTAGAGGGGCATTAAGATTTTTATCCTGCCCCCTATTTCTTATTATATATCAACTTAAAAATGACAAAATTCTAAAAGAAACATACAAAAATAAAAAAGTGAGCCAGGGCGAGAGTTTTTCTAATTTTCTCAAAATTCAATCGGCACAAAGTCTAACACGTTTAAGAAAGAGAAAATTAGATAAATACTCTTTAAAGGGCGTGAATTTATATTTTTTTCATTTATTCTTGATTAATACATTTTTTAATCAAATAACTACATTAATAAAAAAAGTATTAATCAAGAATAGGAGATAACTACATTAGTCAAAAGGATACTAATCAACTAAGGTTTGTACGCATTACTTAAAAAATTTGGATCCTCTAGCGATACATTTTGTTTTTTTTTTTTTTCTTTCCTAAAGAAATTTTGAGAAATCGGGACAAATTATCACCTAATTCAAAGAGATAAGCAAACGACTTCAAATGGATGAATTTGACCAGTCTCCAAAATTTCCATGTCCAAAACCGAATAGCTTTGTGAAATAGGGGAGTTTATGCATGTGTTTCATGTTATTAGCACAATAGTGTTTAGCCAAAGCCCCTAATCATGCAGCATTTGCTGCTAGCGGTCGAAAAATGGAGGCCCCCAAAATTGCATTCAATTAGTGAGTCATGAATTCAACCCCACAAAAAAAAAATAAAAATAAAAAGAATAGATGAATCTTCAATCATGAATCATAATACATAATATTTGGAGTACAAAAAGTCTAGATTGATAATTTTGGACCACTGAATCAAACCTACTTTCCTTCCTCCTGTTTTTAAACCTTGCAATTGGGAACAAGCATATATTGCAAGCTTCTTCTTTATGGTGATTTTGACTTCCAAACAATCTTTTTTTATACTCTCTATTTCTCTTTGGCTGGTCATATATATACAAAACCTGTTAATTTGAATTGACACCAGAAGTTTGTGCAGTAGTACAAACTGACCCACCACCATACTTTGGACCAAAAATCCATTGCCAAAAAAAAACAACAATATAATCAAGTCGGCCGATTTGTATATTTCCACTACATGGTATGAAACATTGAGCTTTGTACTATTATTTCTTGCTAATTATGCTAAATTAAACTCCAATTCTAGTGACTAATAAAGCTCCACTTTGTGGTTGATTGGCCGTGATTTGTTGTCTGTTTGTTGATGTACCAAAACTGTTATAAATGAACAAGTATAGGACAGAACATGGTTTTTCTTAGCAATAAATGAATGGGGATAAGCACGTACATTTTAAGCATTGTAAAAGCTCAATCATGAAATGGACAATCCCAATCCGGTTCCTACAATTAAAGAAAAAAGGACGTCCATCTTTAAAGTCTCTCCGAGACTTTTTCCTACGAGCCCATTTCTCACACGGCAGCTTCCTAACTCGTATGGGAGATTTCTGAGTAAACAAGCAAAGATATGTTGGACTTTCCGGAGTTTGAAACTTTCAAATGCTAAACATTCCGACTCATGCGAATGAGGGCGGTGATGCCATGCGATGCGGACCACCTGTCTACTCCCCGAATTTAGAATACATCATGCTATGATAATGTTTACAACCCCTATTTTGACAGTTATATTAAATTTTTAATAATTAAATTTATATATGTTTATATTAAAAATTTACAGTGCGTCATAAAAAAATACTCTTTGTAAATGTGACTGTTAAAAAGATAATTTAATGGTCAAAACAGAATATTCCATTAGTATTTTTTTAAGGAGTCTCACCATAAAAATAAAATAAAAAAAGCCTAATGCTCATATATCAACATCATTATATCTTTTTTTCTTTCTTTATGTTGTGCTCAAAATCTTCTCATTTGACTTGATGAGATTAGCAATCCTTAACAAACCACTAATAATTTATAGCATGTATTCGTGTGTATACATACATGTGTGTGTGTGTGTGTGTGTATATAAAGATGTAATAGGATCCCTGGCAGTTTAAAAATCTATATAATTATTTACCACGCAATACCCACTAAGTGAATATTGAAGACCACGCTTCTTGTCGTACGCCCTCAATATCTCCACTATCCTTGTTGAAGATTTATTTGCCACACAATCCGGAAACCAGCTATTACTTCACAACAAAAACTGATTAGCTGGGGCACCGGATTGGATTAGAGAAAACTTAACCAAATCTTGTTTGACAATTTCTGGTGGGGGCCTACCAATACCGTCGAAAAAGACTAGAGAAAGTTTATTCTCTTTCCCAAGCATGAGTAAATGCACCAAATTATCACTTGGGGAATAAGGTGATTTGTGTCTTACTCTCTTGGTGAGAAAGGGGTGTTGAGGATCTCTGCATGATAGTGTGCGAGCCAGCCCATGTTGGGCAGCACAACCCACTAATAAAAGTGTCTATTCCAGGGCGGGTTTTTTGGTTTTTTAGTTTTTAGTTTTTTTTTTTTTGTTTTTTTTTTTTGAGGTGCTAATTACATAGAACTAAACCTTCTTTAATGGAAGTTGAGGAGAGCTTAAAGGAAAACGTTGCTTAGTTTACCATTGCTAGCTTTTGTTCAAGATTTTTTTAACTAGTATTAGGAACTACATTTTTGAAACAGATTAACGAGACAAAAATGATGTTTAAATTTTTAATGAACAATGAGATGTTAAACTGAACTTTATAAAACCTTAACAAAATTTTAAGTATCTTTTACTGGAGCATGTTAGTTTGCTCCATCGGTGGGAACCATTATTTTTAACTGTTGGATTAATTCTTTAACAATTATATTTGAGTAAATCCGTATTAAAAATTTATAGCACGCTATACAAAATTACTCTTATTTTAAATCTGACTGTTAAAAAATAACGATAAAAATACGATTTCTACTAGTGGAGCAAAATATTTTGCTCCACTGTAAAGACCACTGAAATTTTTGCTTAAAAGAGCTCCTACTTTTTTTTTTTTTTTTTTTTAAGCCAAATTTTGTTACCTTAACTAGTACTAAACTGAAATAAACTTCAGGAAAACAATGGCAAATAGGTATTCTAATAGTAGGCAACAACCATTTAAAATTTGAAGTTCTACTTGGAAATTTCAACGTATTATTAGGACTGGCAATCTAGATAGTGACACGATAACATGACTCAAAACTTGCACGAAGTTAACGGGTTTTGATTTACTATAAATGAGTTTGAGTCATAATTGGGTTGACACAATTAATAAATGGGTTAGGTTATGGTTGACCTCCTAACATGAAATGACATGAATTGACACGATTAACTATATGTGTCATCTGTAATCTAATAACATGTTATATAACATAAAAGTTTATATGACATATTAAATACAAATAATGTGAATTTTAATATTTGTAGGTAAAATTCATTTATTTTTCTTAAAGAAAAAGATAAATTAATAATTGAAATCAATAAAAGAACTCATTATTATATTAGTTATTTATTCAATATATTAATTTAAACAGATTATAAATAACTCATTATTATTATTTTAAATTATTTTTTGATTTTAATAAATATTTAATTTAACTACTTGCCACCCTTACGGGGCATTGTTCTTAGGAAAATTGAAATGAAAAGTTTAAAATGATTTTTAATAAAATAAAAGTATGTTTGAATTAATATTTTTAACACGTTTAATAAATGTTACGTTTAATTTATCACCCAAGTTATGAACAATTATAAATAATAACTTGTCAAGTTATGGTTCATAACCCTTAAGTTATTAAAATGGGCATTGTTCTATTTATTAATTTATGTAAACTATTAACCTATTAATTTTTATCATCTCAAGTCTTGACCTATTTTCCTCTTTCTCTCTTATTCTCATTTCTATTTGAGATCTTTGTGGGTCAAAGACGCACAGCTCAACTAAGCCCACAAAGGGAAGCAATGTTTTTGAAGCCCAAGTAAGCAAAAACATCTTTGTCCAGTTATCCGAATCCATTATTTTGTACTTGGTTTTTGTCCACAAGCAATCTGTCTATTCATCTCTGATATCACTTCTCTACAAAGTAGTTCGACTGCAATCACTCCATCATTTTGGACAAACTCGATCCCATTATTCATTATTTATTCAATAAATTGTCTCCTTAATCATTATTAATCTCATACCACCAATATGTCTGATCTGTAACTGACTGAATCAATATATAACCTATATAATAAATATATATTTATTTTTGTCAAGCGCCTTAGATCAATAATATGAATGATTGCCGAAACTAGAACGAACCAATTCTTATCATCACCCCGACAAGAAAAAGTATTGCTGACCCACATCTGACGAAGTTTGGCAGAGGCAAAAAAAAAAAAAAAAGTACCATTAATTACTAGGGCTGCTTCAAACTATGCCACTAATAATGGCCACAATGCCTAATATGAGCAGCAAATAAACTGAAACTCTTGAACCGCGTAGATATGAGAACGCTGATACTAACTTAACCTGCGAACTGTAGTTTTTTAACAAAACAAAAAGGGTAGAAAGGGCAAAAGAGAAAAAAAGAAAACAAAGGTGGCAAAGAGCACATATAATAAAATGAGAAAAGATTGCCAAAAAAACAAACTTAAAACCGGCACAAAACATCACAATGTTCTCCCCATGGGGTTAGTTCTTGCCAACCACCTCAGATTTTCAGTTGTTCCAAGCTCTGCACCGCCTCGGACCCTACTGAATTGTTTGTAACTTTGTCTTCAGTTGCCTGTATATCATACGACGATTTATTCTGTAGAGTAGGAGCAACAACGGCAGCTGGAGGATCTTCTTTCCTAACGGCTACAAGATCATCTTTTTGGACGGTTACAGGATCATCTTTTCGGACTGCTACAGGCTCCTCTTTTTGGATGGCTACAGGATCTTCTTTTTGCACAGCTAAAGGATCTTCTTTTCGAACAATTGAAGAATCATCTCTTCGAACAGGTGGAGCAGCAAATACCGGCACAGCATGCCTGATGGTGACTTGAGGAGCAATTCGTACTGGTGGCGCATGAATGACCTGATGGGGCACTGCAGCTGGTGGAGGAAGAGGAGGCGCAGAGTACACAGGCACAACCGTCCTCATTGTCACAGGTGGTGCCATGCCATGGCAAGATGCTCTCATTTGACGCATGGGAACAAAAGGAAGCGCTCCAACAGTAAGTGACCTCTGGTGACGGACCCCACGACCTTCTAACGGAGGCTGTGATGGTGTTACAGAACTGTCGCTAAATGCATTTGGCGGAAGTCTGTTTCTAGCTGTCTTTTGACAAATTAAAGGAAGTATTTTTGATGTCGTAGCCAAGGGGTTTGAGGACTGGTTGGTCTTGGGGGCTGCACTGGAAACTTCTTTGGAAATGGTATTGGGAAATTAGGATTTGCCATCTTTTCCTTCAACCGATAATTTAACAAAGCCCGAGCTATAGTGATCTGCTCCAACTCATCGCTGTTCTCTGACTCAGACGAACTTGCAGTTTCTTTTGCCACTGCCCAGAAACAGAAACATGTCATTCAGATTTAAGCAAGAAGCCCCAAGTTTAAAATTTAAATTCTCTAAGCTACATGTCCAAATGGAACTGCAATGCTTCCATTAAATATATAAAAAAAAAAAAAGGAAAATGATGGTTAAACCAAATGGAAAATGTAGATGCAGGATCATAGTTGGCCTTTATGTTAAGCCATTCATGCTTGAAAGTCTTGGACATACATTGTTTCAGAGACGACCAAGCTGCCATTGCAGCATTCTTTTCCGCTTGTTTCTTATTCTTTGCAGGTTCTCCTGTGAAAGTGATTCCTGCTAGTTCTACAGTCCCTGTAAATACAGGTAGGTGTCCAAGGCCTGACCTGTATGTTGTATATTGGGGCAACGGAGCTCCAACTCTTTGAGCTATTTCCTGTAAGAGGTTTTTGTACACCCCTGTCTCATCCTGATAGCAATAACAAAAAAAAGTGAACCGTAATCAGTATTCAGACAACACTACTAATAAAAAGCCTCAAATATTTGACGTGCAAACAAAAAAAAAAAAAAAAAAACAAACAAACAAACAAATGATCTATATCCCAGAAACTATATCAGCCTTCATTCTTCCTAGTTCCTATACTGGTCCAAGAAAAAGAAACTACCTACATTAGTCCAAGAAGGAGGATGATCAGAAAAACCGTCATAAACAGAAAAAATGTTTCTAAGGGTAGGAAAAGGGTGAAAACAATACATGGTTTGCATGTTTATGATCGCCTGATACGTTTGAAGAGTTTCCCACAAGGCAACTTAATACATGAATTTAAATGGGTGTATATAAACATGAATATGGAAAAGTAGTAGGTAAATGAGTACAAACAAAAATTCACACTGCCTTAAGTTTTTCACCCGGCAGCTGGGATGTTTCCTCACGCTTTTGAATCAAGTAACAGTATCAATTGTGAAAATCTAACGAACAAATCCATCAATGAAGTAGAACTGGAGAAGGCAAGGATACAACCAACCAACCAAGATGTTGATACAAGGCCTAAGATATCGTAATTGGTTAGGCTTTAGGTAAAAGTTGAATTAATATGCTTAAACGTCAACCTTATTTATTATCCCCGCTCACCAAAATCACCAAATCACAAAAAAAAAAATGTTCCCAGTAGACTCATGTTTGAAAATTAATTATATTTCCAATTAACAGACTCCAGACCCAACATTATCAAGACATAATCCACTAGGTACTAAATCTACAATATATACCTACATGTCACTCTATTTCAACAAAGTTTCTTTCAGTTTCTATCCAGCGACCAAGAAAAATCAAAATAGAATAAAAGAAAATAAAATAACAACGGCAAACTTCCATGTAAGTTCTAGTTAATGCAGAACCAACGCGCTTATGACCCAAAATACCACTCATTTCGAGCAAATTTATTGCCCGCAATATAATCAGAATCTGATGATCACAGCTGGTGGGGAGACATTAAAGACGAGACAAAACCCAGATAGGTTTCACTTAAGGAACATCCAGAAGTTTAGTTTCCCTTTTCTTCAGTTAGAAAAATCCCATTTATTTCTAATAGCAAGGGTATTTCGGTCATTCCATAAAACTCACCACCTACCTACGACCTTCGTGACTTTCAAAGCGAGTCTCACCGGAGATCCGAATCTCCGGCGATCACAGAAGCTCCGGCGCGGCTCACATTAGCAAACAAAACATAAATTATAAATAATAATTTAATTCAATTTTTCAATTTGAAAAAAAAAAAGTTTAATTTTTTGTTTCTATTTTCTTCCAGCTGTGAAAATTAGTTGAAGGCATTGATCGATCACAGCAGAGAAGATGAAAAGATCGAAAAGAACGAAGAAGTGAACAAAATAGAGAGGGATATCTAGTAGAAAAACCCTAAGTAACGGAATCCTAGGAGAGTCAAGAGAAAGAGAACTGACGAGGATCCTCGCGGCGAGGGAGTGAGAGGGGCCACGGTTGGAAAGAGAGTTTAGGGCGACCTCGGCGGCGGAGTGTTCGGCCTGGCGGAGAGTTGAGCAGTAGTGAGGGCTCTCGAAGGTCTCGCCGTTGAAGTTGACGGTGGCCTTGAACCTCGGCGCGTGGTCCGGACCTTCTCTAATGCACGTGTACGACGGTAAGTTGAAGCAGCTCCTCTGCGCCAGCTCTTGAAGCTGGTTCTTGTACATTTCTACCTTCCGATTCTCTTCTCTCCCCTCTCTCTCTATCTCTCTACCACACCTTTCTCTCTCCTCTTTTCCTCAAGCTAATCTCGACCGGAAAATGAGTTTCTCGGAAAACCAGAACAACTCCATCTCAGATCGGATCATAGGGAGGACGTGCTCGGGTCGGAACCCTGCCGGAAACAGGTCTTGAGAGGCTAGTTTCTTGTCCGGTCGCCAGCCGGAGAAAATGGCGGAGGTCCGACGGAGATCAGGCGGTTTTAGGGTTTGTTTCGGAGCTTGGAGAAAGAGAAAGTGAGGTTTTAGAGAGAGAAGATGAGGTTGTGTCCGGTGTGAAGCTGAAAAGGCCGTATAGAGAGAGAAAGAGGAGAGAGGAAAAAAGGTTGAATTAATGAAGAGAAAGGGTAAAAAAAATTTTGGCAGTGGGAATTTTTCTTTTCTTTTCTTTTCTTATGGGGAAAAGGAAAAGAAAAATTATTTTTTTAATGGAAATTTATTAATTGCTTTATTGCTGGGAGTCAACTGGACGTTAGGCCGCTGCATGGATGTGATCTTTTCCTAGATTTTCTAAATTTCTTTTTCCTTTTTGTTTGTTTGTTTTCTTTTTTAAAAATAAATAAAATAAAATTGTGTATCTGTCTAATTTTCTTTTCTTTTTTTTTTTTTCTCTCCCTAATTTTGCTCAAGTACTGTGTATTTTTTTGTACTTTAATTTTCTATCCCGCAAGACAACTCTTCCCGCCCCAACTATTTCTCTTTTTAACAGCATGGCTCTTTTTTTTTTTTTTTTTTTTTTTTTTTTTTTTCCCAATAGAGAAGGAAAAAAAATTATAATTTGCGCAAGGAAAAAAAAAAAAAAAGTTTCGAAAGAACACCAAAACAACGATAGAGATGTTTATGAGGATTATGGTGTTTTCTTTCGTATCGTAAGATTAGGGCTGTTCACTGTCGGTCTGAATAGTTTTTTTTTAAAAAATTATTAATTAAATTAAAAATAATTTTTTATTTTAAATAGTTTGAACAGTTTGATATTTTTAATAAAAATCAAATTGAATGAAATCACTGGTAAGCAGTTCGAGTTTAAGACTAAAACTAAAATAGTTTTTAATAATTTGTAAAAACTATAAAAATAATAATAATATTTAAGTTTATAATATAACTAAAAAATAATAAATGTATAAAAGTTCACCATTTAAAATTTTAATATAAACAATAAAAATATGATATAATGTATTTTATAAGTATATAACTTTTATTATGATTAATAAAAACTAAAATAAACATAAAAATATTTTAAAAAAATTAAGAAATTATATATTTATATATTTTGTGCCACAGCTGTTTGGACGGTTTAAGACAACTCTTCCCGCCCCAACTATTTCTCTTTTTTCTTTTTCTTTTTCCCAATAGGGAAGAAACAATTTTTAATTTGCACAAGAAAAAAAAAAAAAAATAGAGCTTCGAAAGAACACCACAACAATGATAGAGATGTTAATGAGGATTAAGGTGTTTTCTTCAACAAGGTTACAAGAAAATGGTGTTTATGAAAAATTAAGTCATAATTAGATTTGGAGTTAATTTTAAAAGACAATACTAGGCCAAACGTAAATGTATAAAAAAATTATTTTATAGAATAAAAAATAAATTTATTATTTGGGTCAAAAAGAAATATTACAGTACATAGTTTTGAACTCACAGAGAGTTTCATAAATTATGCAAGATTCTGCACCTTTTTTTATTTCATATTATTATTATTATGAAATGCACAACATTACCAAAACAGTCTCAAAATATATACTTTTTTTTAAAGGAAAACAAAATAACGAAAATATGTTTGGTTAGAGAATTTAAATCATAATTATTTTTAATTTATGTGTATTTTTTATGAGATAAAATATTATAATAAATTATGAATTATAATTCAAATCAAAAAATAAAATTTTTTATTAAACATCTATGCACCTCACACTAGAAAAATAAAACAAATATTGCTCATTAGCAAAAAATAAAATAAAATAATAATAATAATAATGAAACAAAATTGCTGTTGAGACAGCAGTCGGAAGGCTATTGCTTCCTGTAACACGTCCTAAAGATATACCGATGGGATATTATTCCTCTTCCAAATACCGACAAAAAACCAAAACTAAAAACAGAAAAAACTCATGTTTTGGGTGATAATTTTAGGCTCCATTTATTTTATTAATTTGAATTAAAATTTAAATTTTATTATAATAAAAAATTTTAAAAATAATTATATTTAATTTTTTTATTATAGTAAAATTTTTTACATAAAATTATATTTTAACTTAAATTAAAAATTTAAATTAGAAAACTAAACGGTTACAAGTTGGAGAACTGCAAAAATATACACCGCTTAATTCAATGCAACCATTTAAAAAAAAAAAAAAAAAAAACATTTATAAGAAGACACCTGCTAGTTGCCACTAGCTTGTTAATGGCTTTTACAACGCCCTACCAGCCCCTCTCCTCTGCATCATAATATACACATATACATAATATAATGTATATATATATATATATATATGTATATAAACTTAACAAAAGGATCATATTTTCATGTAACATGCAAAAGTGAGACACGTAATATTCTATTTATTCAACTTTAGTAGTCATTCTACACCACCGTTACCTCAAAACGTCATTGTTATTTTAAATAAATACCATATATTATACTTATCACTTTTTATATATTACGTAAAACTGTCTTTTTAACAAGTGTTCTTTTCATATACATAATATAGTACTTTAATAACATTAAAGATTAAATTTATGTACAATAAAAAACGAGACTATATTTTGGCATTAATTCGTATGACCAAAAAATAGTCACATTAATTAGTGAACAAATTTTGGTTAGCCTATTATTACTTTTGTTTTAAAGCATGAGTTTAACCCCCAAAGCCCTCATTATTGTTGTTGAGTGGTTGTGAGGCACTAATACAAGCATTAAGATGAATATTAATGAGTAATTAAAAGATGCAGATCCGAGCTTTAATTAATGATTTGTGGACCACAACTTTTCATTTAGTTTATTATTTTCCTTTCCTTTTTTTCAAAATGATAAATTATAGACCAGCACTTGTATTGAGGATAATATATAGGTTGAGTGGCATATGGACCAATAAAAATTATGTCTAAGGGCAAAATATTGAGTTTGGACCATATATACCCTAAACGACATAGTATATGACATTTGTAATTCACGTATATGAATAGTCACATGTTGACTATAACATATTCTATGGCACTCCAGAGTCTATTATATGATAAATGACTATCTTCTGAACCTTGACGCTCGATAAAGCTATCAAACTAAGACGGTTGACATAGGAGGAGGGCTAAATTGAGGTCTACAACTGCGTTTTTGCAGAGTTGGAATGAGATTTACTACCGAGTTAGAATGAAAACTCAACTAAGATAAAAAAAATGTTTAGGCGCACCATTAGTAGTACTGTTTGAGTGGTTCACATATGTGTGTACACCACGAACGGACGTTAGTTCAGTGGGAGGGAGAGAGTCGTCATCTATAAACTAAGAGAGAGCCCTCTCGTAAGGGAGTGATCGACTGACCTAATTAATTAATTTTTAGATGAAAAGGAGGAGGCTTGGGGAAAAAAAAAATTTCCCGCCACTATTAATAGAAGGTGAACATTGGTGCGCTCCATATTATGGGAGTTATATTATATTATAGTAGTGATGCTCAGCATCACCAATGCTTTATAGTATTATTCAACTCAAATTGATAGCCTTGTTGATGAGAGAGGTCACAGCCTATCCCTTTATCGTGAGTTTCTAAAGACGATAGGATGATTAAAATCCTCGTGTACGAATTTCACCTTGATTGCAATGGGTTTGAAGCCTAATTCATAGTCGAACTCGAAGAGTTGAACATGAATATTAGATGATATATTGCTTTAATTTCCTAAACGAAGTGAGTCTAATGATAACTCCGCTATCAGCTTAATCAATGATAATTACAGGTTAGGAATATTTCTACAATATTTATATATTTGTTTTTTTAATCTCATTGGGGGTTATAGATAGGCCTATTTGGTCACGTAAAAACCATAAGTCATTGAAATCCATATCTAGCGTTTAAGCTATCTCTGAAGCAAAAAGCTCTACAATTATAATTGTAGACGTGGCCCTTTATATTGAGATTGTTATGCTTTAAATTTCTTGTGTTCTTTACTATTATGCATTTATAATTATTGTTTATATCCAATATGTTGACTTTGGTGAAGGGGTTAGATATCAATTCAATTTCAAAAACTTGTATCAGGTAACAAAATTTTTAAATTATGTTTCAAACACTTTTCTTCATGTGTACATTTAGACGGAAACAATACAAATACAAGGGAGACAATAAACCCACATGTGATAAGTTACGAAATTATAATTATGGAAATTTAAATATACGATCATATATTTTAAAATCATGTTAGTTATCGATTCATCCCAAGAACTTATATTTAAAGGAGGCACGGTACCAACAAAAGTATTATAATCCGACATAACCCAAGTTCACATGATATGATCATATACCGTTCCCAAGCTAACAACAAAAGTATTGATGCTTAAATTTGCACTAAACTTTACCCAAAAAAAGGTACTAAAATTGCATATGGCAATTAAAGCGACGAACAAGTTGATGGGTGAAAAATCACCATCACGTCCTTTATAGCAATATATATATATATCGATTTCTTTAATACAAGGACAAAAAAAAAAAAAACTACTGACATATATATATGTGTATAATTCTACTTCAAATTTGCTTAATTATTATTACTTTAAAAAAAAATACCATAGACATAGGATATAATTTTTATTCAAGTTTGTTCATTTTATTATATATTTTTTTATCTGATTATTCAATGATCCGATTTAGAAACACGCGTGAAAGAAACAGAAGGGAACAAAAAGATTACCGCCATCACATAATGGTCTTTATGATGGGGATAGTCATGAAGTTCGTACTAGTAATCACGTGAGACGAATCACAGTCACGTGACCGGACTATCAACAAATTATTGGGTGTTCTTTTTTTATTTTTCAAATAAAATTTTTTTCAAATAAAATGTAAAAATTTTTTATTTATAATCATTTATTTTTAAAAAAAACTAAAATAATAGTTTTTATAATTTTTTTAATTTAATGTGATTTTAATTAAATTTTATAATAAAAAATAAAATATTAACAGAGTAAACTACACGAGAAACTCCCAATAAAATCATTAGGTTTGATTCAATACGAAGCTAGAAACTATGCGGTGGCCTCAACACCATATAGTTTGGTACTCAATTGTGAATGTGAATGATGTAATACATGATGGCACAAATAAAAGTCTCAGTAAAAAAGGTGTCCTAGTTACAAATTGCCCCTGAAATGGGATAAAAGTTTATTCTTTTTTCAAGAGTGTATGGTCATTGAGCATGAAAGGAGACGTCATGCCTCATTATTATGGACAAGGTAAAGTGGGGAACAAACTTTTGTTTTTTTTTGGTTTAATCCGAAATTGATGAAGTTTGACTAATGGGAATTCACGGAAATGCCACCAAAGAGTTTTTAATGCTCTTTGACGAATTTTGGGTCACACGGTACCAAATTCCACAATCAAGACGATGACCCGAAGTAAATGAGAAAGTTTGAAAAGCTTTCCCACTCAATTAATTCTTAACTTCAATCCGTACCTCAAGATAAACAATAACAGCAAGATTATTGTTTTAATAATTATGTTAATAACCATAAAATAAGCAATGTTCATTAGCATTAAATGAACTATGTGACATCGTGGTAGATCTTTGTTACTATGGCCCTGTTTGGTAAATTTTCTCATGTTTTGATCCAAATTTACCCCGTTTTGAATTTTGAAAACGAAATTTGTTACTATAGTTTTGAGTTCTTCATTCAAGAAGAAGAAGTAAGATATAGGGTCTTTTAGTTCGTTAATTTCCTTCGATTGTCGTTTTCTTCTCGTAATATATTTTATAATTCAAAATGGTTTGATGATTTTCTAATTTTATATTAATAAATTTAATTTTTAATATTATTATTTATTTAATATATTTAATAATAAAAATATATTTAATATTATTATTTATTTAATATTTATTATTTTAAATATTATTTTTAAATTAAACCACCAAACAAGATTAAATTATAAAAACTACCAAACGAATTTTCGAAATGATTCCAAAATAAAATAAAATAATATTTTCATTTTATATAAAAACTAAACCAATTCTAAACGCACCCTATAGTTTTGACTAGCAAGAAGAGTAAGATATAATATTATATGTATATCCGGTGTGTGTTAGCGAGATTGTGGAGTTTCTTAGGAGGAAAACTAACAGGGGACAAGGAATTGTGGGAAATTTTTGTAGTAAATGTAGACTGACCATAATATTTATTTATTTTCCTAAAAAAGTAGCATATTGAAAATTTTTCTTATAAAGAAATTGTCTTTTGGTATTTAGCACGTTCAATATTTACTCTCCCTACTATGTGCTATAATAATGAGACTTGCCCAAATTGATAATAAATTTTATTCATAAACTAACACTCAAATTCAAGTTTAATGAATGAATTCCATGCATAATTCATGCATTTTGTTGTGTTATGGACAAAAAAAAAAAAAGGTTAAATCGAACAAAAGAGTGTTAGGCTTTTGAAAAATGGATTAGTTTAAAAAGTTATCACATTTCCGTTCATCTCATTAATATTTAATTTTATTTTGATCTTTAACTTTTAAAATATCTCATAATTAAACCTCAAAGTTTTGCTTCGTTTTAATTTATGTCATTTTATCATCTAAATAATACAAAAAATGAAAGTTAATTTTCATAATCAGTCTCTAAATTTTAGATATTTTTAATTTATATAAATTTTATCAAATATTTAATACTTAATTAACAAAATGATTAAAACTGTGATAAAGTCAAATCTCAAATACTAAATACGAATCTTTTTAAAAGTCTATGATGAAAATAAAATTAAGACTATTTCAAGGACCATTAGTATGATTAACTCAAAACTTTTTGTTAACTGTCACGAATCTGGTAACATTTTGAGAATGCCAATGTTGTTGGTGAATAAAACTTTCAAGTGCTATCTCAAACATTGTGTAGAGTTTTTTTTTTAATAATAATTTTGAAAGGGGTGTGGAGGTTAATAAAGCCTCTCTTTTTATTAATAATAAAAATTAAAGAGAATGAGTGAAATAACATATTTGGTACGAAATTTAGTAAAAGATAAGGAATAAAATAATACAATTGATAAAGTGGTTAGTAAATTATAACATAATTGATATTTTAAGTTTTAAATATTATTAAAAACCTAAAAATACTCTTAAATCTCTTTTTCACCTCACTCTTTCCCCTTAAATATATATTTTTAAAAATAATGAATTATAGCATATTTTTTAAATTATGTAGATTATAGTCTAGTTCACTATGGTCCGGACCGACTTTGGCTCCGGATGCCGGAGACCATTTTCCGCAACTTGTGACTGTTTTTCAAAAACCGGTGACCGTTCTTCGATGTTTATTTTCCGGGACCTTTTAACACCATATTTATTGGTAAATACCGTGTTTATCATTTAATACCGTATTTACTAGTAAATACCATATTTATTTAAAAAGTCGACCAACAACTCCGACGATATTTTAACACTATATTTATAGGCAAATATCGTATTTACCAATAAATGTTGTATTTACTAGTAAATGTTATATTTACTCAAAAATTCAACCATCGACTTCAATGACCATTTAACACTATATTTACCAGTAAATATCATATTTATTTAAAAATTTAGGTACTGATTTTGATGACCATTTAACACTGTATTTATTAGTAAATACCGTATTTATCAGTAAATATCATATTTATCTGAAAATTTGACCATCGACTCCAATGACCATTTAATATTGTATTTACCGATAAATACCATATTTACTAATAAATATCTTATTTATCCGAAGATCCCGCCACCGACTCTGACAGTCATAAAACACTATATTTGTTGGTAAATGTAGCACATTTCAAATTGTAACTTGTAAAGTATTTATATGTAAATATAGTATTTACCATATTCAAAATTGTAGTTACTAAAGTATTTAAAAGTGTTACAATATTTACCAAATGCAAACTTGTAACTACTAAAATATGTACTAATAAATACAGTATTTACCATATTTAAAATTTAAATTACTAAAGTATTTACCGGTAAATATAGTATTTATCATATTCAAACTTATAACTACTACAATATTTTCAAGTATATACAATATTTATCATATTCAATTTTAGATTTATTAAAGTATCTACTGGTAAATATAGTATTTCCCATATTACTAAAGTATTTACAGGTAAAAATATAGTATTAAATTTGACACGAATACCGACACCAGAAACCAAATCAAAGTAGAAAAACATCCTAAAACATGAAATAACATAGATTTCAAAAATTACAAAAATACAAAAATCTAATATCAACATCTCATCGTCTCCTTATCTGTGTTGTGCCTTCTCAAAAAATGCACACATAAATAGACAACCAAACCCAAATCCGGTGAGATCTCCAACCAAAACAAGCAAAATATAGAGAGCCAACAAACCCTAGGTGGTGAGGTTAGCTAGCGATCTCTGACGAGCTTCGTCACAGCCGTTCAGTACTCCCAAGGAGATAACTCAAAAGTTACCACCGGTAAGGGTGGTAATTCGTATTAATAGGTTGTGTTCATGTCCAACCCGTTTATTAATCATGTTAGAGAACATCAACCAAAACACAAGATATTTATTAAACTTGTCAAAAATACCAACCAAAATACGACATGCTTATCAATCATGTTAATCGTGTCAACCCGTGTAACCAATTTAAAGTAAATATTAAAAAATAATTGATACAATTAGAATTATTTAACATGATTGGGGCACGTTTAACAATTTTATTGGTCTATTTATCTTTATCTCTTTAAAGAATTTTAAAATTATTGTTATTTGCATTTAATACATCATATAAATGTTTATATTATATCATATATATGTAATTTAAAAATAACATATATAGTTAATCATGTCGATTTAGGTCATTTTGTGTTAGAATGTCAACCATAACTTAACCTGTTTATTAATTGTGTCAACCTGATTATGATCTAAACTCATTTATAGTAAACCCAAATTCGTTAATTTTGTGCGAATTTCGAGTCATGTTGTTGTGTCATGATTTAAATTTCCATCCCTAGCCACCGGTATTTTTGAGCCGACGTTCATTGAAAAGACGCACGATTTGGAAGGACGAGGACCTCCTTTAGTAGTTGTGATAGAAACGAAGCAAATTGATGGCGAACACCAAGCTTTATAATGTGCAGCGCAACAATGAGCTTCAACTTGCCATGGGGGCCGTGAAGAGAGAGAGAAATCGTCAAACTCACCATTGACTTTCCATTGTCGTTGAAATCGTGCGGCTCTCATAGTGAGCCGGAGGAGATATCAAAACGAGAGAGAGATGGAATATAGACTAGTGTTTCAGAGTATGAGGAAGAAAAATTACAAAACAATTTAAAAAAGAATAATTTATTTTAAAATAAAAATTAAAAATATGGTATAATTTATTAACTTTTTTAAAAAAAGTTATTTACTTAAAACTATAGTTATGAAACATGGTATGCAGTACACAATGTATTTTCACTAAAACTTATTTTTTTTAACAATCAGTAAAAGACAAAAAAAGCATAGTGCATGTGCAAGCAAAGAGGAAAAAACCCTTGAAACACTGGTCAACACCCTACAGAAACTTTTATTACCCTCTTCTCTCTTTAATTACAAGCCTACATTACAGAGGTGGAAAGACTTTTCTCGAGCTCCCATTAATCTCAATTCACAGAATGACCATTCCTCAATTAATACACACACCCTTTGATATTTCTCATCTTCACGGAGCATTTTTGACAGCATTCTGACGGGTGTCTCTTACAATAATAATCACCCCCTCAGAAGTTATATTTTTGGACATCAAAATCAAATATTTATATATATAGATATAGATATGTGTGTGTGTGTAAAAGAATGGAGGAGAGAAAAGACAAATCCTTTCAAAGAAGTTGGGTTAAAAACACTGCTGCATAAACCCATGTGTGTAGAGTGAATGCTGGAATACCCCAATTAAGGGAAAGGAAAGCTAAATGGATCATATGATCGACTGCTGGGACCATACAATAATGATTGCAGACTCACTTATAGTGAGACTTTTTTAGCCATTAATGTCCAAAGCCACACCCCAAGGACCTCTCCAATCCATCAATCTTCATCCTCCATTATTCCTCTTTCATTTTTGGGGCTTAAGTGTCAGCACAGTATTAATTTACAACACCGTATTATTATTATTATTGGTAATACACCACCGTATTAGTTATTTTTAATAGAAACGGAGTATGATATGCAATGCGACTAACATGTGAAACAACATTGCCTATAAAAAGATGAACTCATGCCCAGGAATGACATATGAAACTGGTGGTATTTACCACACAAAGATGCGCAATTGAAACCAATGGGATCCTAGTTTAGGGCAATGGGCAAATATATGATCCTGGAGTCATTCATTTGGTAATGGGTTTTCCTTTTATAGAAAATAATAATAATAATAATAATAATAATAATAATAATAATTTTCAATAATAATAATAATAATAATAATAATAGTTTTTTCATTTATTGGCACGGTGAGCTAGAAATAGAGGTGTCAGCATTTTCAACTTTATCTAAAGTATATTTACATGCTTATGCTATGCGCGCTTCAATATATGTTATTATGTAATAAAAACAATTCAGCTTCTAGGAAAGCTCATTGATCCAATTCATTTCCAGTTCTTAACTGAGCTTTTAGTTCTGCAACAAAGTTGAGTTACGCACAGTTCAAAAAAATCCATAGACTTAGGCAAAAAAATAAAATAAAATAAAAATATTCATATTCATAGAGAAAGGAGAAAAAAAAAAAAAACAAAAAAAACAAAAACAAAAATTATACAGAACTAAAGAGGCCTCCCTACATTAACATCCATAGGATTTGGCGATTAGCTTTCAAACTTGCTATCAGAAGAATTTAAACCAACAGCTATATGCGTATATATATTGCGATAGGCATCGGCAAGCACAAACCCCTAAAAATTTACCAAAAAAGGAAATGAAAAGACGTAGAATATAACTTAAACATGGAGAAAAGGACAGAGTACATAAGTCGTGAGACTACACCATCTTCAATGCTGCAGAGCATGATGGAGGATATCATGTTCCAGATTGCATGTGTCTTGACAGAATGAGAACTTAATAAACAAAAAATATATATGTGCTCCGAACTAGCAGTTATGGCATCGTTGGTGGTAGCCAATGTGTGTGGAAAATGAACAATTAATTACAAATTATGTTTTAGGAATGCTCTTTGTAACAAAATAAAAATCTACAAAAGGTCGAATTAACCAACTAGGAATTTTACCATAAGCAACTTCTAATCAATGTGCAATACGTGTGAACACAACGACGAAAAAAAAAAAAAAAAAAAAAAAAACTTTGAATTTTATTACGTAAACAATTGACTATAGTACATGCTGTTTACTACAGAGTATTTTTGGAATATCACCATGAAAAGGGGCTTGCTCCCAGCAAAAAAATCTCATTTTCCACGTCTTTCACCCACTGACAAACCCGGTTACAGGTCTTTATAGCCAATGCCTGAAAATTCATGTTCAAAAGACAAATCAGAATATGCTCATCATGAATAATATTGCTAAATCCAAACCATAAATCATATATCATTTATTAATCTTCTTGCTTTCCTCGACAACTAACTATTATTAACATGAACCCCGCAAAAGACTTTCTACAAAGTAAAAGCCTCTACAGACTTGGCTCAAAAGGGAATTTCTACAGCCATGAGCTAGGAACGAAAACCAAGGTCAATAGATGCTTTTATATACTCGAGTCTAATAAGTTTTAACTCCTTTTTTTGGGTGATAAAACAACAATATGAGCTTTAAAACAAGAGTAACCCATGTGTGACTATTCATTAAATAACAACTATACTTTCACAAAATCCCATTTACTAATGTTTTTCTTGTTCAGGGCCCAGTTGAATTTTGTCCTCCCACACCAACATGACCGTCTTTTGCAGAGTAGTCAAAGGCAGTGCAAATGCTTTAGGTAGACAGAAGCTAAATATGGTCAGTTTAGAATGTACGGCCAAATGGCCAATCAGTTAAGATGGGTGGCCCAGGCCCCAGGGAACGAATCTCTCAATGTTTTCAGTTAGTAAGGTGAAAGATGGAAGTCATGGATACAGAAAAAGTAAGTTGATCAAGACAAAGTTGGACATGTCGGTTGGAATCTCCACCACACATTTCCACTCAACAAGCTTTGCCTAGATAGCTTATTCTTTTGACAGAATGTACTTAGCTCTTCAAATTACCATTACTTCGAATATTTTTTACAAAGCAAACAAATGAGAGAATCTTGGGCGAGATTTTACCTTGTCTGCAAGTGGGTCAAATGCTGCATAAAGTTCGAAATCTTGCGCAACCCAACAGAGCAGAACTGTCAAAAAAAGGCTAATCGGTTAAGTATATGAACATAAATATGAGCTCCAATAATTCAACACAAAAAAAAATTAAAACAGTAAAAACAAAAAAAGCAAAAAGAAAAACAACAACAAGAAGAAGCAGACTCCAATCAGAATCAGATTATGTAGTAGAGTATTAAAAATTGCAAAAATTTATTATATACCAAGTTTAACAACTACAACAGGATCTAAACAAAAGGCTGGATCTGGACCCATAACCTCTAAAGGTATCAACAGCTATTAATGCACCATTAAGGGCCCGTTTGGAAGGGTACTCAAACCATGAT
The DNA here is from genome assembly GCA_012066045.3 of Morus alba. NCBI lineage: Eukaryota > Viridiplantae > Streptophyta > Magnoliopsida > Rosales > Moraceae > Morus > Morus alba. The sequence goes on along the minus strand of CP050229.2, from coordinate 16,540,989 downwards.
TCTTGATTTTGACGTATGAAATTCAAATTTTTAGTGAGAGGAAAACATTGTAGCAGAATCAATTATTTGAGTTTGAGTATATTAAACAAACGGGCCCTAAAATTTCAAGAAGTGTTTCATGATACAAGATCTCACAATTTCATGGGGGTCTAACCCTGTACCAAAGTTTTCACTAGTGTTGCCACCGTATTCTAGCAAACCTAATTCGATGTCAATCTTTAGCAATGGGCACAGTTTGAACTATTGATTTGCGTAATTTAAAGTAACCAATTAGTTTACGACAAAACCTAGAAATCAATCACTGATCCAACATAAACCATTACCATAATTTTCATCTCTTCTGAATTGGGTTTTGTTAGGACCAATTCCTCCATCATGCATGGAAGCATAAAGCTTCTGGTAAGCTCTATATAACCTGTAAAAACACACCAATTACCCTCCTGACAATAAAATCACACATAAGCTTCATTGTGGGAGAACCAAAGCTTTGGATTCTAACCGAGATGCTATGAGAATCAGCAGTTTTACCTTTTCTGCTGCCCTCTACTACTAATTGGTGCTGAGAACTCAGATGATACATATTGATCTAGAAATATACTGCGGTACATAAAATGCCAAAGTCCAGCAGGACCACCTACACAATCACATGTTTCCCTGAACCTCTCAGGAGAATCTGTTGGAAGTTTTGCATGACCCCAACGAGATAAAGATCCAGAGCGAGGTAATGGATCTACAGGTAAATCCTCAACATGCATCCCACCTTCTAGCGTGGATCTTTGAACTTCACTAAGAACATTCGACTTTAAAAGGACCTTCTCAATACACATCCTATAAAGTGATAGCAAAAAGATAAAAAGAAACACGTTAATAAGTTAATAACAACATACCAAGCTTAAATTATCCCATTTGTGGAATACATGGAGATCCATAAGGAGATAAATTCCTTACTGCGATTACATTTCACATTCGGCCAAACAATATAATGTGATTCCTTACTCATTGCAACATATTTCACATTCGGCCAAGGGCCAAACAGTAAATTGTAAATCATTCAATAAGTTACAATATCGCATAACAAAACTCCCCAGTGTTCTGAAATTCGGCAAGTACCTGCAATCTTTGAGATGATAAAAGGCATCTGAATTGGTGGTAAGCAACATCAGGTACGTATCCTCCTGCAAAAGAAAAGATAAGCAGACATAGGAGCCTCAGTATATAATAAATGAATGAATAAATAATGATAGCAATATTTATTTAAAACCGGAACATCTCCTACTGTTCAGGACTTTGCCCAAAGCAAATCAACAGTTTCACTTACATCAAAAAAATGTACATAAGTGTACAAAAAAGCCATGGGATTATATCTTGGCAGGCAAATTGGAGAAAAAGATTCAGATGTCCTGCATAAAGCCGAAAACTGTTTGTTGTTAGACTACAGACAAAGAAAGGGGCCAATTAATCACTACACTAACACAAGAAAAGGGACATTTATGGACTTCAATCGGTATAGTGATCTAGTGAGGCATAAAGATGAGGCCTAGTAGGTTGATAAACCTATAGAAGATATATACACAAATTAGGTAATCCGCTTGCCTAAATGATTCTGAAGACATAACGAAGTTGGTGAGTAGCAGCATATCATCCGGATGAAGTGAAGCTTTTTGAGCACCAACAAGACAGATAACCTGCACTCGAGCATCAATTCAATTAACTCCTCTAAATAATACATGCTTCCAATAATCTTAATTCATAAAAACAAGGATGTTAGGACCTTATGTCTGCACATTAGTATTGCAAACAGAACACCTGAATCAGCCACATCTTGCAATATGGCAACTGCTGCTTGCCTTGTTGCAAAAGCAAGGGGAAGACAGGTGTATGCATGAAGAAATGTGGCCGGGTTCCTGAGAAGCAAAGAGACAATAGAAGTCATGAAGCACGGATAAAACTTCACGGGGGAGGGAAGAGGGAGAGGGAGAGGAAGGGGTAGAGATTTTACAAGATAAGACACTTGATTGAAGCAATGAAAACCAAGGAAAAAAGTTTTAAGAATGCTACAAGGCTTTAAAGGAGTAAAGAAACAAACCAACTGAACAAATGGATGAGGGAGGAGAAAACAATATCTGTTCCCCCAAGCAAAGGTGTCATATCAAACTTTGCATTCTTCTCGAAACATCTATTTACTGACTTTGTTAAAATAAGTATCATCTGCATCCATATTCCAAATCAAAGGAAAAAGATTGGACTTGTGAAAAACTATGTTACACGAAGTAAAAACTGTAGCAGCAGCTTTTTTTGTGTGTAGTTGAAACCAGAAAATATTTTTGGTACGGAAATCAGAAAATATAAAAGAAAAGACGGATGATTTTATGTTTTAAACAAATGATGAAGTAGAAATCCAATGCTACCTGACCATACATTAGTTCCAATTGGCCTCTCAGTGACTCATAAGGCTCTTCTGTACAGCTGATGCATACTAAATAAATCGGTCCTTTCACAAGAAAAACCACCTGAAGATGATGAATGTTATTTAGCCAATAATTTAAACCACTACAAAAAGATAAGGCCTACAAGTTAAAACTGCAATCGTACAGTAAAGAACCCAATGCTTTCATTCCGCAAGACTTTAAACCTTCACCATTAATTATCACTGTATCACGTATTTTTGATTCACTGTACAAGTAAATTTAAAGCAAAAGAACCCATATTTGTTTGTGTGTGCAGCCTAAGCTCCCACGTATAAATAAGTGTTTTTCAAAGAAACAGAGATTTAACTTATAACTGCCAGTGTTAGCTAGCTTATTAAACACATGAAATGGAGATTCTCATTCTTTCTATTTTTGAACATTCAGATCAGCAAAACAAAAATCATAACGATATTTTAAATGTTTAATCCAACAGGAGAATGTGGAAGCAGCTTACTACCCCAGATATCAAGTATTGTATGAAGGAATATGACTTAGGAAGAAAGCTTCCAACCATAAAGAAAACAAACAGACCTGATGCTTCCCAGCCCTTACTAGCTTGACACGATCCCCACTGTAGAAGATAATGTCAAACTTATGGTCAAGTCCGATTAATTGAATTGAGATATTATAGATGTACTTACAAAAATAATTTATATGGACATAAACAACAAAGCAAATTCAGGATGTACCCATTCTCAACAAAAGAAATAATAGCTTGCAGTGTTGCTGAAAATCCAGCTAGCTTGTGCTCATCGCCATACCTTTCAGTTGATAAGAGATGCAAAACAAGAAATAAACCACCAAAAGAAAATATATTAAGTTATACTTAATTCGGCACGAAAGCAAATATAGATTGCAAAGTTTCTGATGCAGATTTAAGAGGAACCCGAAAAGACCTTGAATATATTGGTTTGCCAGAGTGACTAAGAATGAAGAAATGCTTCTTCCTTTTTCTCCACGATACTGAAGTATCATCCTGCACTTCAATTATAAATCAAACAGGACATAACATTTGCAGGTATCAATCATATATCTCGTCAATTGGCAAGTCAGAGAAACCAAAATGATATATAAATTACGTTGAAATAGATATTTTGTATACGCTGTTAAGTGTCCCAAAGCCATGCTCAATTACAGAGTATTAAGAAATTAATCTGCATTTTAATCCCTAAGTTCAAATTTCCTCAAATGAAGCTTAATACGCCAGCTCTTTAAAAAAAAAAAAAGGAGCAAAATCCACATCGAGATTAGGGACCAGAATACAGATATCCAAAATCTACAAAAATAAGGGAAAACAAATAATAACAACAACGAAATGAGCTGTTTTAGATCCATAATGCAGAGCAGTTCCGCAGAAACCTATCCAACGTTTTCCATATCTCTCTCACACTCACTTCTCCTCTTTCCTTCACAACATTAGGTATTTTTTCAGGTGAAACTACGTTCAAACAATTAGAACTCGCAAACCAGAATCTAAATTCGTTTCGCTAGTTCCTCAAACCTAAACAATAAGAAAAAAATCTTTGTCATATATTCAATTGAAATTAAAGGTGAAAAGGAACTATATTCTAAAACTTGACTAAAAACTTGTCAAACATGACCATCCTTCTTATCAGATCATTGATAAATTCTAAGGCCAAACATACCCAAAAACAATGCAATCCTCAGCTACAAATGTAGAGACTAAACAATATATCATCAATTCCTAAATTGAAATACCTCATCCAGATGGCGCTTCCCCGGCGCCCACGTTGCTCCAGAATCCAAGACTCCATCAACAGCATCACTCCTCACCTCCTGTATCTCATCATCGCCGACCTCATCAATTCCAGAACCACCGCCACTACTCGCACCGCTACTTCCCCTCTCACCGGCATAACCGCTACTGCTAGGGCTCGAGGGCTCCTCCACGTCCAGCTCCGAAATGGTCCTCCCAAAACAACACCGCCCCGCGCCAAGCCCTCACTCACCTCCGCCTCACCGGAATTGCTATGAATCTCTTCCTCAGCCGCAATCACCAGCTCCTCCTCGTCATTGCCTTCGATCAGTTGGCGATCGCTCTCGCCAGCCGACGCATAATCGACGCCGTTTTCGATTTCCTGATTCTCCACCGCCAAATCCGGGAATTCGGCATCGGGCTCCGTCAATGCGACCGAAGAGAAACGGACCTCGACGGATTTGGGAGAACCGGAGCCGGGATCTCGGTCGGCGTTCTCGTCGGCGGAAGCTGAAGAGCTCGAATCGGAGGAGGAGGACATGGGAGAGAACCTGGAAATGAAATTTCTTGAACTCTTCTGAGTGGAAATTTAGGGCTAATTAGGGTTTGTGGCAGAGAAATTTGAGCCAGCGCGAGGGAGAGAGCGAGAATCTGAAACTGCTCGTCCACTAGTCGTTGGGTAGAAGCTGAAACGCTGAGGATCTGACGAGTAGGTAGGAGAACATCCGAATTCCCGACTTGGGCTCAGACAGGTGGGTGGTGGCTGAGGCCCAATAAAATGGAAGCGCTTCCGAATTCCCGACTCTCACGCGTACCGCCTTGGGCTTAGACAGGTGGGTGGTGGCTGAGGCCCAATAAAATGGAAGCGCATCCGAATTCCAGACTCTCACGAGTACCACCATGGGCTTAGGCAGGTGGGTGGTGGCTGAGGCCCAATAAAATGGAAGATTCTATTCGGCCCTGGGATGCTTATGATTTAAAGGCCCATAACCATTATTTCCTGCATTGACTCTTATAGTCGTTTGGTTCATAAATTAAAATTATTTTTAATTTATGTATATTTTTTATGAAAGAAAATATTATAACGAATTACGAACTATAATTTGAATCAGAGAATGAATCTAGGTACCAAACATCCTCTAACCACTTGTAAAATTTGCTAACGTGACATGTTTACAAGTTTGGAAAATGAGAAAATTAATAAACTTATAGATTTTTACTCGTTGTTCTTTATTAATACTCATTTGATTAATATAGTTATTTAATTAAAAATAATATTAATTAATAATAAGAAATAAAAGTTTAGACTCATGTGCGTGCTCTGAGAAGTATTTATTGAAACATTAATCATGTCCTTTTTTCTCCTTTTAATCCAAATAAAATGATAATAGCTCCAAAAAAGGAAAGAAGGGCAGAAAACCTTAGAAAAAGAATTAAGGTGTGTATTCTTAAGTTTCTCGAAATGTAAATACAAGCACGATTATAAAGATGGAACTGAACTTTAAAAATAGAAAGTCCACTTTAATGCGGGACTGCAATGCATAAAGATCTTGATGTGGTTGTTATCTTCTTGATAAGATGGACGAATAGATAATGGTTCGAGTAGGTACTAGGTCGTAATAGCTGAGGGTTTTATTACTAATAAATTGCTGTTTATGATGGGCCTACATATAATATAAACTCGTTAGCCCTTCTTTATGAATTTTCTTACTAGACGAATCAAGCAATCAACATATTATCCTCGATGAAAGTGAGATATAAATCACTTAATCGTTTCCCATCTCATAATCATCTTATAAAGTCATTTTTAAAACAAAAGAAGATGGGAAAGGTCAGAAAAACTTGGATGGAACGTTTCTAGATGATGATATATCTGAAATATTGTCCGGCAGAAATGTTGATCATATCAGCTATATTCCTCATTTTCACAAAATACTCCTTGATAGACGTTGATCCTTTCTTGAGTGTTTGCAACATATATCGAAAATGAAGAAGGCGAACACAAAATTGAGTAATATTAAGGCTGTGTTTAGAATTGATCATATTTTTATTTTTTACATTTTTTAAGAAAGAAAAAATGAAAATGTTTTCAAAACAGCGTTTGACGCGATAAAGACAAAAAAAGGGAAATGAAAATATTTTTTTAATTTAAAATAAAATGAGAGAAAAATGAAAAATAACTTTTAATTATTTTTCATTTTTTTATTTTTATTTTCTCCTCTCTCGAACAGAGAGAAAAAAAGAGAAAACGATTTCTGCATGAGATTAAAAACGTTTTTTATTTTTATTTTCATAAAAAAAATAAAATAATTTTAAAATAAATTTCAAACGTTCCTTAAATCTCTCAAAGGTGTACCAAATTTGAGACGCTCTTAACACACCGAGTCACATGCCCTAACATCGATTCAGAAATTGAGGACAGGAGCGAACTTATCAGAAATTGATCCTGTCGATTCCAGAGAATATACTCCGGATTCATATCTCTTCCTTCATAAAATCAAGTGAACCAACTTTTTTTTATAGGGGAAAAAAATCAACAAAGTTAAAGCAGCGCACACTTTAACTAACCCATGTCCTCTGTCTGAAGTTCATGAGCATTATTTTGGTGTGTACAACTAATCTGTCAAATCTATAAAATGGGGAAAAGAAAAAGAAAAAAAGAAAAAAGAATTACTAGTCAGAAAAAAAAAAATTCAAAAATTCTGACACTCTCATTTATTTTACTAATTTAAATTTATAATTTGAGTTTTATTATAGTAAAAATTTTTAAAAAAACAGTCACATTTAATTTTTTTGTTACAGTAAAAATTTCTCATAAAAAAATCACATTTTAACTCGAATTAAAAATCCGAATCAACAAATTAAATAGGCTAATATAATTACAATCCCTTTCATGTTTCCGCTAAAACCGTTATCAAGTTTACTCGTCAAGTAGCTGACAAATGTTTGTGAATTACTACTTTGTTAAAAGTCATGCGAATCATGCGCATAAACATGAATTTGTAGTTTGAGGATATTGTGATGACTGGTGTCTGATGAGGACCACCTCTCGTTGTTTTCTTTGCCCATCACCATAAAAATAACACAATCTTGTTAAGATTTGGCCTTTAGAAAAAGCAAAGAGTCGTTTTAATTTCAAAATTATCCCCGTCCAATTTCAACAAGCTAGCTAAATTGGATGAGCACAAATATATATATATATTTGTTTTGTATCATTATCGTGCCAAATTGGAACTAAGGGTCCGTTTGGTTGGGGCATTCGTCTCTCGATTTGAATCATGATTCGTAGTTCGTTACAGTGTTTTTTCTCACAAAAAATATACGTAAATTAAAAATGGTTCAAATCACATGATTCGAATCCTGAACCAAACGGACCCTAAAACATTTGGCTGCCGAATAATTGTGCCTAAACATGTCACGAGGCATTCATTAATTATCCTGTCTTGTTTTGTTTTGTTTCATTTTTCCCTTTATTGGAAATTTGTTGCCTAATTTAGTATACTCGTTGAGATCATGTTTATCTAAAACTAATTACTAGTACAAAATATATACTCCTTTTAGGCATTGTGTGGGCATTCATTTCCGACGTCGTCATATTTTGTTCTTAAATTAGCATATCTAGTAACTTATTCAGGTTTATATATCTCATTCATTTTATTAATTTAAGTTTAGAATTTAAATTTTGTTACAGTAAAAAGCTCTAAAAAATAATCACATTTAATTTTTTTTATTACAGTAAAAAGTTATCACATAAAATCACATCTTAATTCAAATTAAAAATTAAAATTAACAAATTAAACGGACATGTCTTATGGAATATCCAAGTATCGACCAACTTTCCAAATATTGCCACTTATGTTTTTCATCTTGTAACCTTAATCAGCAAAAAGAAAAGAAAACAAAACCAAAGCAAGAATAAATAAATAAACTTCTTAATTAAGTGAAGTGATACCAGAATTTTAAAGAGAGCATTGATTGAGAAGTGCAACTATATTATACTTCTATTAAATGTTACATACCTTTTTTTTAATACGAATTTTTTACAATCTACAAAATTTAGTATTTTCATGTAACATGACTGAGATCAGATGGGAAAAAAATAAATCGTATCTTCTTCTCTCTTTTTTCCCCTTTCAGCAAATATGGGCCTATTGGTTTGAAGGATAACGGAGGGGCTTATGAACTTCTAATTCTGAGGTCTAATAAAATAAATAAATAAATAAATAAACTCTTTCATTAATTTATTAATTTTATTAGTTCTAAAAATTATTTTACTAAAAACTTAGAACAGTACTCTCGAAATTATAGACCTAATTCACTTCTAAGAGTAAGAACTTGAAGTGATAATTTTTTGTAAAAGTTTTAGGATTAAAATATAATTTTTTTTTTAAAAAAAATATGCATTGTGCCCCACAAATTTTTAATAATTATAAGCTCTGATATTATTCTATGTCATCCTAATCTCTAGTTGTGCCTCTCCCCAACGTAAATTATTAATCCACTATAAAATAATACAATACAATATAATACATTAAAAATTAGTCATATTTAATAATACGATAGATTATATTAATTTACTGTCCGTGACTTTATACAATACAATGACTACAATAAACATTATATTATTATATTATTATATAATATAATATTCTAATACGATTAAACAAATATGTCCTAAGAATATTAGGTTATGTCACTTAAACAAGTTAACTTTTTTAAGATGTAAGTTTAATCCTATATAAAGTTTAATTTTTCTTCCTCAATTTTTTTCATCTCTCCTAATATTATAATATATCGTGTCAAACGAACATGACGTAAATGGAAAGGGACCGTAATAGCAGCGATGACAAAAACAGCAGTAATGGCAAAATCAAAGATGTTATAACAGAATATGTATGACAACTGACAAGGATTAAAAAAATAATAATAATAAAAAAGAAAGGTGAGAACGATATCAATAGCAACAGGTTATGGAATCTGCCCTTAAAAAAGAAAAAATAATAAAAAAAGGTTTATATTGACATTGCCAATTTTGTCACTGGAAAGATGTTAGGATTGCTTGAGTGGATTTGTAAAACAGGGCCTAATTGAAACTTTTTCCCAGGAAAAAAAAAAGATCAAAATAAAAAATGCAAAATAATTGCCGCGAAAGGTAGGAATTTTTATAAACTATAAAAATATAAGAAGCTTACAACAACTATTTTACAAAGTATTCTCTAAACTTTGATTACTTCAACTGGCTGTGATTTAAAAATTCATATTGATTAATTGACAGGCTCATCTGGGCACCTTTCATTAAAATTCATAGATCTATCTAATGAAGTTTCGAAAAACAACCTTAAAATTAAGAATCAAAGTACTTGAAATGTACGGAAATGAGTAATTTTTTTGAGGTATTACTTTGAAGGATATCTGGAGTACATGCAATAATTCCCCTAAAAAAGTACGTATAATAATTCTGAAAGCAAAATGTTAATAAATATATATGTTGTTCCAACATCAACTTAACTAAGGCGTCGTTCACTTCGCAGATTCGAGTTTTCGATTTGAGTTGAGATGTGATATTTTTTGAGAGTTTTTTACTGTAGCAGAAAATTTTCTCGAATCGGTAAAGTGAACGAAGCCTAAATCTCCACATTCTTAAAAAATAAATAATTGTTTGATAGTTTACAAGCACGAAACATAAACCTCAACCATTTCATAAAGACAAATTTCACTTTTTTTCATAAGTTTTGTCACAAAAGGCCTCATAAACTTTAATTTTAACTATTTTTTCCTTACTTTAGTTACTCTTATAAATTTCCCCCTTCATTAAATTCTTACTTCTACTATTCTTGTTGGGTGCCATTAATGAAACTCCAAAATTTCTTAGGTAAAGTAAATTAAGGAGAGAATTAGGTGTAGAAAAAAAAAAGACAACTCATATTGCGTAATTACACTTATGTATGATTGCACGAGGATAAACTTATAGAGTAATTATTTATTACATTATTCAATGACATTTATTATTTTGTGTGATACATGTTGTTTCTATTAAAAATCTTAACATAAAGATTTTTTTTTTGTTAATTTTTACAAGTCACGTGTTATTTTCTTTCAAAAAGTTAACACAATGGAAAATTTGTAAGAGTTATTGATATTTAGGAGAAAATAAAACTGAAATTAAAGTTCAGGGACATTTTATGATAAGACTTATAATTGAGGGAAAATGTAAAATCTATTCTTATGAATTTTATAATACTAAATGCGAATAAATCAATTCAAATCTATTGGGCTCGGCAAGCAGCCCGATTGTCGGCCCATCCAACTTTATTTTTCAGGCTCAGGCTCGAGCAGCCCGAAAATGAACAACTTACCCGAACCTGCCGCTGTGTTATCGCCGTGAACCGCCATCCGCCGGAATTTTTTTGAATTTTTTTAGTCAAGTCCGATTAGCTTGAACTGCTCGAAGCCTAAGCTCGAAATAACGGATAAAATTTTTACCATTGGAGCCCAACCCGAAGCCTGAACTGTCCGACCCAAACGGCTAGTTTTTTTTTTTTTTTTTAAACAGTTGCCCAAGCACGTGCAAACCCGACCCGCTGAAAAAAACTAGCTGTTGCATTTGAATTTGGGGGAAAAAATCAATTTTTAACCAAAACATTTCCCTATAAATACCCATCATCCCCTTACATTTTTCTCACTCAAACTTTCTCAATCCCTCTCAATTTCTCTCACAATTTTTCTAAAAACTATCACAATATCTTAAAGTTCACTCTCTCAAATCGCTCTTATTTTTTTATAATGGATTTTTTTTGTTATAGTGGTATTCCCGTTGATGTCCAACACGACGTGGAAGAAAGGCAATTTCTCACTAATGAATTTGTTATGCAGGAATAGGCTAATTCGAGCCTTGATGAATGTACTGGAGGTCATGGTCGCAATGGTGGTGGGCGTGGAGAAGCAGCGAGTGCAAGTGTGACTGTGTCTGCAAGTGTTGCAACCTCCAGGTGGAAATGCAAGCTTACCTCGACAGTTTGGGATCACTTCGGCATAATTGAGGAGACCGACAATGAAGATAACACTAAACATATAGCTCAGTGTAAATATTGTTTATCTAAATTACAATGTGACACTATTCACGGCACCGCACACTTGAGAAGACACTTTAAAAAATGTCTTCAAAAGCTTTGCCAGTCTGGCAGACCCGAACTCCATTAAACACAATTATCTTTTGATCGCGCAACCGGTAATCTAACCACTTGGAAATACGATCCACAAGTAGATCGTATGAAAGTTGCGTGAATGATAGTTGCATTAGATCAACCTCTTAGTTTTGTAGAGCATTCTAATTGGCAACGATATATTAAAGTTGTACATAATCCTAATGCACAGTTCACTTCAAAAACAACTCTTAGGAAAAATTAATTAAAATTATTTAAAAAAGAAAAAAAAAGCATTAATAAACTTTTTACACTTGACCAGCGGGTGCGTTGTATTAACAGCAGATATTTGGTCTACCATTGCGAATAAAGATTATTTAGCTGTAATCAGACATTACTTTAAAGGATTCTATTTAGATAAGAGAATATTAGGTTTTAAATGTATTTTAGGATCACGTAGCGCCAATTTAATATATAATACAATTTTAAATGTATTGATGAATTTAGATTAAGAGATAAAGTAATGGCTATAACATTAGATAATGCTAGTGCAAATACCAAAATAATTTAGTACTTCGAAAATTATTTAAGTTTACTCGGTGATGGTACTATTTTTCACCAACATTGTGCATGCTACGTAATTAATTTAATAGTTAAATCTGGTTTAAAAGAAATGGGTACTCACATTAAAAGAATTAGAGATAGTATTGCATGGATTCAAAGTAGTAACCAAAGACAAGAAGATTAGTTTAGGTTCTTACAAGCATTAAATATACCTTATAGAGTATTAGCATTTGATATGCATGTAAGATGGAACTCAACTTATATTATGCTTCAACAATGCATCCCCTATAAGGATGCTATAACAAACTATATCTGTGCAAAATTAAGAACATGACATATAGACGCATATGATTGGTAAATTGTCAAAGTTTTGTATCAATTTTTAGGTAGGTTTCATGAAATTACTTTAAAACTTAGTGGAACATATTACCCAGCATCATCGTTGGCTTTAAGTGAACTTTTAAGAATTAGTATTTTATTTAGTAAATATAGGGTGGACCCAATCTTAGGAGTTCCTATCCATTCTATGGAAAAGAAATTCAAAAAAAAAAAAAAAAATTGGTCTAATTGCCTTTGTTGTATGGTTTGGGTATTATTTTTGATCTTAGATTAAAATTAGACGGTTTAGAAAGTGGTTTAGAAAACTTAAGTGAATTTTTAGGCATCAATTGGTCGGACCAATTTCTAATAATAAAGGAAAAAATATTTTCGATCTATAGTAAATATGAAAATAGGTTTAGAAGCACAAAAGCTGGAGTATAGGAACCACAACAACAAGATGAAAACCCACATTCATTCTTGAATGTTTTCGGGTTGAAGAAGAAGAATAAGACAACTCAAACAAAAGCTGGGAGTGAATCTTCATCAATAGGTGGCAGCGGCTTCAACAAGCTTATGGCATACCTCAATGAGAGCTTAGTAGTCGACGATACTAGAGAATTGTTTGACTTAGCTCAATGGTGGAGGGCATGAGTATTAACTTGGTCAATCCTAACTCGATTGACAATGGATATATTTTCGATCTCAGTCTCCACTGTTTCATCCGAACAAGCCTTAAGTGCGACATGATGAATACTTGAGGAACGCCGAAGCGCATTGCAAAGGGACATTGTTGAAGCCTTGGTCTGCATTAAGGATTGGGATCGTGTCAATCAACGTCTACAGGATACAATTTCACTGGCAAATCAAGAATGGATCGATGAATTTAATAGATTAACATTTAATCTTAAAGATGATCCTTCAATTTCAAATTAAATTGTAAATTTGTAATTTATAAATATGTATTTACTTTTAGCATTGTAATTATATATTCAGACTTTGTAAGTTTGTAAAATTTGTAATTCGTCACAAAATGATTGCACTCCTTTTTTCTTACTAAGTTTTTATCCCAATTGAATTTTTCTTAATAAGGTTTTTAACGAGACAATCATGTATTACGAATTTAAAAATTAATATACAAAATTAATTTATTAAATTATGTTAATAATGTATGTTGAATGTTGATTTTAGTTTTTATATAATTTTAACACAAAATAACTTAATAATTATAAAAATTTAAAAATATAAAAAAATTTGGGTATTCCGGGTTGCTTGACTGGGCTCAGGTAGCGAAAGCCATCCACAGGCCTTCTTAGGCTCGGGCGAGTAGCCCGAAAATTTTGAGCTGGTCAGGTCAGGCATCGGGCAAAAAATTAATATTTTCGGGCTGCCGCGAGCGACCCGTCCAAAGTTCTAACACTAATAACTATGAAGTGATCTTGCGATCCAATTTTGCTGCTACACTATTTTTTACGGTGAATTTTCGTCAACAAAAACAGGCCGAGGTACCTCTAGGTTTCTCGTTGGATTACCGGCTTTAATATAGACTATGCATAAGGGTTTTTGCTGTAGGTGTTTGAGGAGTGTATAACGCGAGAATAATGATGTGTAAAATAAAAGAACACAAGATATTTTATAGTGGTTCACTCTATGAAATCATAGCTATATCCATTGTGGTTGTATATATTCCTTTTGAGGTGATTACAATTTACATCAATTGCTTTCTTGTGCTTTTCTCTCCTTTTGATGTAAACCCCCTTTTCTGTATGGGGCTTTGCCCCTTTTATACCGAAGGTTCCTTTGCTGGGTGGGTTTTCTTTGTAAGCAGAAGCACTCAAGTGTTCTTCCTTTATAGGCCCAGACGTAGCCCACTAATCACTGAGCGAACTGTTCACTCAGCCAATTAGTCTTCTATTATGGCTCTATGAGTACCTGTAACTCTTTTCTGCCCCCCGTGGGGCGGTTTAAAGGTTTGCATTTAATGCTTGTACTGCAGACATCCCCCATTTCTACACGCAACTTGCCACGACAAGCTTTCTTGTTAGGAGCATTCCCCTCATCACCAGTGTTATTTAGTCCAATTGTCCTTCTTGGCGGTCGATTCTATGACGAGAGATTTTCATGTTGTAAGGTTGATAGTACGATCTATCGACGCCAGATGAACTCGACGCCCTAAGTTGGACTTTTTACTTGGGCCCTTCACAGTTGGAAAGGAAGGAAGCCCCAGACGTCGAGGGTTGTTGCTCCGCGAGGAGAAGCTTAAGACCACGTGTCATATCATCATTGTTTCATGTGTCATTCACATTTTCTCACACAACAACTATTACACTAAAATGATTATGTAAAATTTGATGTTGTACTATAAATTTAAAAGAGTAATTCTATTTATTTTTAAAGTTAAAACTCTATTACTCGTTTAAAATGAATCTTGTTAAATGAGTAGGTGAGATATAAGGTAATGATAGCCATATTTTCATGAATTATGGGGATTTGTCCATTATCCCATTATCAGAAGATAACAAACATTATTGAGGAGAGAACTCTGACTCACCGTTTTATTTAAAACATATACTGGGACAACGAAACTTATCAGAGAAGCCATGGAAGATCGGACGTACATACATTGGTCCACAGTTGCAAAAGACACGTGGACCACAAAACAGCCAACATTCACACAAACTCTATGAGACCGACGGTGACACTATCTTCCTATGTGCACAGTTGCGTATTCTGAATTCCCATGTCCATGTTCTGCCATAAAAAAGTTAGAAAACGACAAGACATACGAAAACGACTTACGAACTTAAATAAAACGCCAATGCCAACCAACCAACGAAAACCAAATAGCTCAGCTACAGTCTACACTACAACAACATTTCGTGAAAATTATGGTCAACTAATCGACTTTATATGTGGCCCCCACACAAGCCCAATCCGACGGTCATTATTCTTCTAATAAAGAAACGGTTTCGTGGTCTTGCTCTTCTTCTTTTTTTTTTTTCTTTTTTTTTTTAAGTGTCTTTTTCTTTCTTTTTCTTTTTCTTTTTCTTTATGTGAAGACCGGCGTTCGCCGCGTTACATCCATTATTTGATACTAATAATCCTATTGGTTAGCGAGAAGAAAAGAAAAAGGGAAGAAAAAAATTAATTGAATTTATTTGGATATTGTTGGAGTGGAATGTCGTTTCCTTAATATCACATAGTGACAAAACTATAGTTGCTTTTAGGCAATAAATGATGTGTGTTTGTGTGCTCGTTGTCCGTAAGTCGTTTTCACATAAAAGTTAATTTTGATATGACAGATTTACCCCATGGTGCAAAATGTTGACATGATGGGGTCATGTACCAATTTGGTGTGAAACTATTATTCCATGAGTTTCCTTTTCCAATTAGCAAGAGAAATTTAAGATTTGAAATTCTGGAAAGGAAGACCATATATTATTCCAAATTTGAATGGATCACAAAGTCATTCATAGGAAAAAAAAATTAAAAATAAAAATCTTGGGCAAGAACAATTCAACAGTTTAGGATAAAAAGTACAATCCAAATATGAATAAATCAAAGTTCAATATTGTTTGGAGTGATGTCCAAAGTTTTAATTCATGTGATGTGACATTATGGTCACATTAGCTTGTAAAGTAAGTGTATTTTTTATAGTAAAAGAAAATAGATTAGTGATGTTTTTATGTTTTGATTGTAAAGGTTATTTGGAAATCTATTGAGAGCATATGTGAAACAATTTCATGTTTTGGTCAAATAACATTTGTGAAGTATAAATGTCACTTTAACTCAAGTCATAAAATTCGCCCGACTAATGAGAGATATAAGTTCAATCTTGTTGCATACAATGAGATTGATCACAGAGATAATCTTGATAGGTCATCTTTCGCCGCTATGCCACTAAGAATTGGGCTCATATGTCCTATTTTTCCCTATATCATTTTACATACCTCTAATAATATCATATCATCTCATTAAATGACGTTATATAAAATATTAGTTGAATTAACCTTGTAATGACTTGTCATTATATTATATTGTTGGAAGGACATAAAATAAAACATGAATAAGTGAACACAAAGGTTGAATCCATACCACTAGAGTTGATAGTAACATTGTATAACTTCAAACATAAATAATCTTATAAAAAATAACTTCAAGCATAAATAATTTAATAAAAAAAAAAAAAAAAGAGGTTTTCATTGTAAGAGTGCCAAACGACTCATAATGTATGATCCATTATAAGTTTTTCCTTTTTAATCATAATGTGGACGTAAAGCATTATGTTATTTCGATTTAATAATTTTAAGTTGATGTGCACATTGAACAATAATTTATATGAATTATCAGCGAGAGAAGAAAGTTTTCAAGAGGAAGGGTATTAGAGTAATAAGAGGACTGGTAGGTTAACATCTTGCGGCAGAGGAATATATATTAGGTTACACTAACGATAAATACCACATTAAACTATTAACAAATAAGTTATAACACTTTGAAACTTTACAGGTAACGTTTGCCTACCAAATTTATTTTGTATAGCTTTCTGTTTCAATTACTTCATTTAAGTACCGCCTTAATGCATAGATTAGATTAACGAGTACAATAAACTAGCTGTTATAGATTGACAAATTATAAAGAATTTGGCTACTTGGTCTAATCTAATTTAATATAAAACGAAATAATTGAGTTGATTAACAATTCGATATGATTAAAGCTGACGTGATATTTGATAGCGAAATGATGGAATACAATTAGTTGTATTTTGTCTGCTAATGAATTTTTCATTATCAGTCAATTGGATCATTTCCAATTATTTAACAAGAAATCCAATTATCCAATCTTCGTTTAGCCGCACTCCCCAACTACTAATATATATATATAGACAATTAATTTTTTACAAGATCCGATGCTCGTATAGGTTTTCGTCATTGTCTGATTAAGTGAACAAAACTTTATTAAATTATGTATAATTTGAGATATAAATTATTATTATTATTATTATTTTTTTTTTTTTTTTTTTTTTTTTTTTTTTTTTTAAAGCAACCCCATTGAACCATCTATTATCGCCTCGTGGCTCTCGTCTGATAAGCAAGAGTTGTACTCCAACATCTTCCTGCCAAGATAACCAAGCCCATCGTCAATAAAGAAAGAAACTCAAAATACATGTATTAGGAAAAAAAAAAAAAAAAAAAAAAAAAAAAAAAAAAAAAAAAAACAAAAATGTGTGGAAAATACAAATAAATACGTCACTACCCAGTTGATGTCTCCAGTAGGAAGAATGGCAATCAAAATATCAAGATTTTATTTATTTTATCGATTTAAATTTTAAATTTTTAATTTTTACAATAAAAATTGTTAAAAATATTATATTTAATTTTTTTTTTTTAGAGTAAAATTTTTTAAAAAAATATCATCTTAATTTAAATTAAAAATTTAAATCCACAAAATAAACGGAACTTAAATTTACATGAAAAAAAGGCATACATACATCTTTTTTTCAATGTTTAGACCACGACCAATTTATTTAAACCGTTAAAAAAATTGTCAACTATAATTTAATAAAACTAAAATAATTTCTAAGAATAAAATCATTTATAATCTCGATCTAATGGCTTAAGTTTAAAACGGCACATACATTTCAAATTCAACCTAAGTTTTAAGGTAAAACTGACAGACGACTAGCGGAAACTGAGGTAAAAGTTAAAAACTGAGCGATAATTTGCGGAAAATGGAGTGAAAAAAGTAGTTCCAAAATAGAAAAGAGTAGATGTGACGGATTGTATCATCTGTATTATTTTTTCAACAGAGGGTCATTGTCGTTGATTTGTAACCTATGCTTTTCTTTTTCCGTACCAACCCCACCCACATCATTAAAAGAGGGAAAAAAAAAAAAAAAGAAGATAAAAAATCGAAACCCCACCAATCATTTACCAATGACTCCCCATTCCATTTTTATACTACGAAAATGGCCAACTACCCTCTTCCCTCTGTAGCCTTATATATCATATATCAACCAATAAATCTTTCTTAAATTAAAAAAAATAAAAAAAAAAATCAAACGTATAGCATTGAGCATCAAAATTGACCACAAACCTCACGAGGACAAAAACAAATAATAACATTCAGTTCAAATGAAAAAAATAAAGAGAGGAAACAATTATAAGGTGTAGTTAGCAGTGGAAAATTTATAGGCAAATACAAATACAAACCTGAATCCTCCAAGTTAGAGTTACAATCGCAAATTACTAAAAAAAAAAAAAAAGAAAAAAAAAACTACAATCGTAAAATGCTTCCTCTAATGGACAACAGTTGTCTCCAAGAGACGTAGTGTAAACTAAATCTCAAAAGAACATTTTAAAAAAAAAAAAAACACAAAACTCTTAAGAAATAAAAAAAAAAAAAAGGAAAAAAGAAAGAGAGGAGAGAAAGACCTACCGCTATGGAGGATTAAAATTTCCTAACAAATATATTCCGTAAATTCCCGGTGTTATATTTTCTTTTTCATTTTCTCAATTGATTTTTGTTTCTAATCTTCGAAGCCAGTTTTCTCCCAAATTGCGTTTCGAACCCTGCTCAGATCCCTCCCTTTGAGAGTCCTTCCAATCCCTTCGTGCACCGAGGAGGCGATCCTTGTCCGCGCCATCTGCCTCGCCAGGAACTCATGAGGCGGAACCCTAACACCTCCGTCGCAGTCGCCGCCGTCAAAGTCATCGTCGTCGTCGTCTATGCTGTCTCTCCTCCGATTGTCCCTGTACTCATCCCTCAGAATCTTCGACCAGTCCGGAATGTTCACCGGAAGCGACGCCGCCGTCGCGCCGGTCAGGTCAACGGCCGGATCGCCCGACGATCGCTTGGACGAGGCCTTCTTCGAGATCAGCCGCGACGACGAGATCGGCTTGCGGAACTCGGGTGAGTTGGAGCGCGCCGAGTTGTAGATGTCCGACTCGTCGAGTTCGAATGCCGCTGGGTCGGCCGCCACCGCCGTGTGGTGGTGGTGGTGGTGGTAGTCGCGGTCGCCAGGGAGAAACCGGTAGTTCGGCCGAGCGAAGTAGCTCTTACTCGTCGCCATTGTTGAGAGAGAAAGAGGTCGAAGTTTTTCGATTGGAGAATTTGAAATGAAAATTCCCAAAAATCGCCTGTGTTTCGGTTTCTTTCTTTCTTTTAAGCCTACGGTTTTCTTCTATTGGGTTGGGTTTGGTTTGGTTTGGTTCTCTCAAATGAGTATTTTGATCCGCTTTTATAAAGAACCGGTGTGCCAAATGGATAAGGCTTTACTCTCTCTCTCTCTCTCTTCTCTTTCTCTCTCTCTTGTCTTTCTCATTTTTAGCTCATTACCGCGAAATTACAGAAAAACACCTCACAGAATTTTTCACTTAAATGATACGTCAGATTTTTATTTATCGAACCTTACGAGATTCAATATCTCGGGAGCCGGATTTTACGCGTCGCGTAAATAATCGTAATAGATATGGACGGAGTCTTGTGATCCGCACAAATGCTTCACTCCTACACGTGGCGGAGTATGTGAAGCCGTGAAGGTAACTGACCAACACCTTGTCTTGTAAAAGTAACTGGTATTAACCATAAAATCTTCTTTTTAAGTTTGAAATTGACAAACTAACTTCTTTAACCTTTTTTTTTTTTCTCCTTTTAACTGAAAAACAAAAGAATAAAAACCAAAGTCTAGAGAGAACGATTTGCGACCTTTTCTTTTCTTTTGAGAGAAAAAAAGAAAAGATAACTTCCACTTTGTTTGACTAATGACTAGACTGAAATATTACTATTTGTATCTTCCATTGAAATAACTAACCATATGCTTTTTAAGTCCGTTTATTTTATTAATTTAAATTTATAATTTAAGTTAAAATATAATTTTATATAAAATTTTTTTATTATAATAAAAAAATAAAATGTGATTATTTTTTAAATTTTTTTATTATAATAAAATTTAAATTTTAAATTCAAATCAGTAAAATAAACGTAATTTTATGTTCTATTTATTTATTAATTTGAGTTTTAGTATTTAAATTTTATTATAGTAAAAAAATTTAAAAAATTAATTATATTTAATTTTTTATTACAAAGAAAACATTCTCATATAAGGGGATGTTTGGTTGGGGGATTCGTCTCCCGATTCGAATCATGATTCGTGGTTCGCTACAGTAATTTCTCTCAAAAAAATACACGTAAATCGAAAATAGTTCAAATTACATGATTTGAATTCCTGAACTAAACGGACCCTAAAATTATATTTTAATTTAAATTAAAAACTTAAATTAATGAATTAAACCCGCTTTGACCCTTACTTTGTTTATGCCAAAAACTCAATTGCAATGTTCTAATCTAAATCACGAAAAAATTTGATATTTACAATAATCAAATTCTAATTCTAAAGAAAGCAAAATCATCATGAAAATAAATAAATAAAGAAAGCATTCTCAGCGCCGTTGGTTTCTTCAAACTCCCTTCCACCGGCCACAATCCCAATTTCTACAAGCCATGGATGAAAGCCACGTAGCGTATTTCAAACGTAGCTCAAACTTTTAGCTACATGACAAAAAAAAAAGGAAAAAGAAAAGGCGGGGCAATTTGGGGAATACGAATTTGTCTGAGACGAGAAAGATTTTGTATTGTACGAGTGGTAGTCACAAAAACTTTGTCGCGACGCGGAGTAAGGGAGGGAGGGAGGGAGAGGGAGGGGTTTCACCTGACCCGGTTCTAGAAAAGAGGACAAAAGTGGTCCTGTTTAGACGATCGAGGATTTGCGACACGTGTAAATCTCTATTTGTCTTGGACACGTGGCGTCCCGTTAGGGAGAGGGGCATGCTGGCACGTGAAGTAGGCCCCTCACTCGGATCTAGCGCGCCCTCTTGCCAGCTGGTTCTGGCCTCCTCTTGTCCTCTCAACCGCGACAATCCCCTATTTCTCTCTCTCTTCACTCTAATTTATAGCGTGCGCATATCGCGGTAAATTCATTTCACTCGTGCTTCACTCTAATACATGAAGATCTCGTTTACTCACTGATTTGAGTTTAGAATCAAAATTTTATTACAGTAAAAATTTTTTATAAATAGTTATATTTAATTTTTTTATTACAGTAAAATTTTTTTACATAAAATCACACTTTAATTAAAATTAAAAATTTAAATCAACGAACTAAACGGACCTGAAAGAAAATATATTATTCTTTTTAGTCAGTCCAATCCCCCCCTTTTTTTTTTTTTAATTTCTATATATGGGAAATTTTTTCTTTGTTATGTAATTTGCGCAAAATATTGGCAATCTGATTATTCCTTGTGATAAAACGTGGTTAATCTAGATGGTCACATATTCAAGAAGAAGATAGTGATGGGTGAAGATTTTTGATTCGTGAGGATTAGTTTTTGGAAAGTTTGCTGCTGATTTTGAAATTTGTCAGAACATATTTTGTTATTTATGGTTCTTTTTTCTTGTTCCATAAGAATAATATTTTTGTGGTTATTGTGTATGGTTTAAAACGACAATTCTCGGATTTTTTTTTTTTTTTTTTCCCCAATCGATAATGTGTTCCAGACTATTCTTGGTTATATGCCATAATATTCTCCGTTATATATCTAGGATCACCACAATATGAGATATATATATATATATATATATATAAACAAAAGGCGACAACAAAAATCAAGTAAGTTCCTTTTTTGATAAATAAAAATGCCTTTTTTTTCAATAATATAGTAAATGCAGCATAATAGATATCATATCATGTAATATAAAACACTACAACTTCAAAAAAGCAATTAAGTATAAGAGTTATAGTAAATCCACGGTGTGTGTGTATATATATAAAATGAAATGCTTTATAATATGGAGCATAAAACTGACGCTTTTACGAGATATATATATATATATATGTGTGTGTGTGTGTGTGTGTGTGTGTGTGTGTGTGTGTGTATTATTGAGTTGGACAATCCTGGTTAGATATTCCTTTTTTTTTTTCTTCTTTTTTAGGGTAGAATGGTCAGATATTCCTTAGATTTATTAACAGGTAACGAAATAATTCAGCTTTGCGTTGTTATTGTTAATAACTGATCAAAGTCAACTTTTTTATTAGAAGAGAAACAAAATTATAGTATTTACAGAATAATTTTCATCCAGTTACTGCCGAACTTTAATTATAGTTAAATGGGAGAAAATATTGTATTTTACTCGCTTCAAGAACAATAACCACTGGATGTTACATTAATAGTCTTTGGAGAATGTGACCTTTTGTGATTATATATATAAGTATTTACTATAATATATATATAATATGTATTTTTTATATTCAATCTTAATGATGACATTTTGCTTTAACGCTTTCCCAATATTTTTAATTAACTAGTAATTAAAGAAATATTAAACTTCAATAATGGTGATCTTGTGCGGTTTTCTTAATTGGCTACGACTATAGAGAGTGTTTGCCAAACCCAGAACCAGATATCTCTACTCCAACTGGCTCTTTAACTAGAAATATTAACAAATAAGGCATCTCCTGCCACTAGAGGGAACTTGTACTAAATAACCAAATAAAATAATTAACCAATGCAATTTCTTTTGGCAAACCAACGTTTTTTTATTGAAGCCCCCTATTACTTTTTAGTCGGTGGAGAGTGCTTCTTAAAGCACCAAGCAGAAAGAACAATCTTCAAGAAAAATGAAAAAATAAACAAAACAAAAAAAAGAAAAAATGAGAAACTAACAATCAAGTACATCATATCAAAAGAAGAAAAAAATCAACTTATCAAAAAGAGGGACGAACAAAAAAATTAATAAACAAGAGGCCCACAAGTAATAATACTGTTCATTCAGTCTATTTGAATATATATATATATATATATATATATATATTTTGTTCCTTCTTTTTGAGAAACTAATTTTGTAACTCCACTTGATATGAAAGTCACTTTTCCTTTGTGGTGGTTCTAATGAAAATAATTGTTAATTGTAATTGGTAGTAAACTACTCAAGTGACGATTTATTATCCCATCCCTTAGTGCGTTAGTGGCAAGTTTTGTATTTTTATTTCTTAATTCTGGCAAGGCAGTGATAAGTGATAAATCAATTATGATTCTGGCAACAAATATTTTTTTGAATTATGATTTATTACAAGCTCTCAATTTAAGGGTCTATAATTTATGAATTATATATATATATATATATTACCAATATTAGTTTCTGGAACATTTTCTTTTATTACTTAATTGTTGTGTTTGGAGTTGTTTTTATTTCTGTTTTTCACATTTTTTAATAAAGAAAAAATGAAAACGGGAGAAAAACATCGTCTAACACAATTAAAAATAAAAAACAGAAATGAAAGCGATTTTTTAGTTTAGTATAAAATAGGAGAAAAATGAAAACGACTTTTACTCGTTTTTCATTTTTTATTTCTGTTTTCTCCTCTTTCGAATAGAGAGAGAGATACATTAATAAATTTTTTTATACTGAAAATAATTTCTTAATAAAATTACCAAATACTTTTTCAAAAATGATTTCCGTTTGAAAAACGTTTTCATTCTTATTTTCATTGTCAATGTCGAGTTAACTGAAAATTTGATAAAAAGAATTTTAATAATCAAGCATATAATTTGCCCTCTCTAATATTTTCTAGTGACATTACATTTGGCTTCGCAAGGAATTGAATGCCACAACCGAATATGCAAATCCTCGAGACCAATAATAATACAGCATTTATGGCTAGTGGGTATTGCACATTACACGTTATCAAAGACTGAAAATGGCATCAAAATTGGATCTTGGAAAATAAGAATTCCAACACAATCGGTTTAAACTTCAGTTGGGGTAGAATCTTATCAAATAATTGGAGTTTTCGCTCAACTTTTGGTGACTCAAGTTTCCGCTACTCCCCTAGTCGCTCTCATCCCACGATCGCCCAACTACGTTTCTTGCAAGCTAATGACATTGCCGAAAATGACTAAACCGAAACAATTCAACCAAAACAAAAGATGTCTATGTCTAAAAAGAGAATTGGAGAGATAGTAGAATAGGCTCCCTTTCATAGGTTTCCTTTTCTCGCCATAAAGCTAGGCCGGTTTTATGAGCCATGAGCTGTGGGCCTCTTTTGATGTGCACCATTACTTGCCCATTTTCTCTACCTTATAGCCTCGAATAGACAATGACTTTCGTTGGAGAAGTGATATTTTTGATTGATTTCAAAATTTTCATGGAAATCACGGCCCTCGACAGTCAAAACGTAACACGCCTGTTCTCTTAAAAATTAGAACGTCATCGAAAAAGTCTCTTTCAGAAGAATTTTGAACAGAAAGAAGATGTGTTTCCTACATCATTTTTCACCCATAACAACAATGGGATTAACATGAATTTAAAACCTTATCGAGTTAACATCGTTTATTTTACTAATTTGAGTTTTATTACTGTAAAAAACTTAAAAATAGTCGTATCTAATTTTTTTATTACAGTAAAAAACTCTTACATAAAATCACATCTCAATTCGAATTAAAAATTTAAATTAGTAAATTAAAGTCTCGTTCACTTCTTAAATTTGAGTTTTTAATTTTATGAAAATTTTTTACTGTAAAAATCTAGAATTAAAAACTTAAATCGGTAAAATGAACAAGCCCGCTCGTTCTCAAATTGTAAATTGTAGCTTTCTTTGAAAGAAGGTTGGAAGTCCAGTTGTAACTTGCAACTTTGAAGCTCCTCAAAAGACTATACCATGATCATGATCATCACAATGTTGTTTGCTGATGCCTTTAATGATAGGAACGTTTTGGAACTTGAAATGACTGAACCGGGATGCTTATCTCCTTCCCTATCCATTAATCTGTGCGCCTGTCGTTTGTGGCAGAACAAAAGTGAGATATAATGTACACACACGTATATATACATATACATATATATATATATATATATGTATGTATATAAGATTTTTAAGCAAGTGCGTTCTTGTTTTGTGTTTGCCGTTGCTCTCATTTTAGTCCCAGCTGTGATTTTTAATGACCCGGCCGCAGCAAATCGGTGCTAGTGTAGATGCATTGTCATATAGGAGATGCACCAACTTTTGAACTAAAATTTTAAATGCCAATTAATTATCAAATGATGTGTATTTGAAACATTATCCCCTCAACAAAAAATTAAAAAAAAAAATATCTCACTTTACATCTCACTTCTCAAACAAAGGCAGTATTAAAAAAAAAAAAAAAAACTGACACATAAAAAATTCAATCTAAACATCATTTATGCCAATAACAATGTTAAATCTCGCCTTTTAATATTTCAGAACGTAAGATATTTATTCTTTGGAATATTTTAATGGATATATGTGGATATCAGTGCTCGTGTAAACTCAAAATCTTTGGCATTTTTGTTGACACCACTTTTTTCCTAAAAAAAAAAAAAAAAAAAAAATCTTTTACGTGGTCCTGTGTCGCTGAGTGGTGTTAAAAGTGTGATTATTCATTGTTTTGAGAAGTAGGAAAAAGGGAGCCAACATTATCCCTATAAGCATTTGCAGGATGTGGGCAAGGAATATTAGTACATGTACTGCACTTCTATTGCTCACCAAACGCTGTTTTTTGTACTACCGTTAACTAATAACACATATTTGCTACAAAACTATACCAGTATTGCAACAAATCAATAATTAATATAAGCATTGAAGTTGAGCAAGTAAACATTTGGCAAACATAAATGGGTGCGAACAACATGGTTTATAGTTCGTTACAGTATTTTTTCTCATAAAAAACACACGTAAATTAAGAATGATTCTAAATTATAATTCTGAATTTATAAACCAAACGTCTACGTACAAGATACATATGCATGATAAAGGTCAATAATTACAATTCTTTTTTCAGTAGAAAAATTACTTTGATTAATTGCCATTTCAGTTTCGTGACTAGTGTAGTATCGGAATAGGTTATTGTTTATTTATTTAAAAAAAAAAAACAAATTGGGTAATTTTATTTAAAATAGATAATGTTAGAGTTATGGTTCAAATCCAAATTCCAAATACCAAGATCGATATACAATTACAATATATATATATATATATATATTTTTCAGTAGAAAGGTCAATAATTACTTTGATTAATTGCCATTCAGCTTTGTGACTAGTGTGGTATCGGATATTTTTTGTTTTATTTTTTTAAAACAAAATCAAATAGGTTAATTTTATTTAATAGATAATATCAAAAATAGGGTTCAAGTCAAAATATCGAGATCGATATAACAAACTATTCATTATATAAAAATAATAATCAAACTATTATATGGATGAAATTGTCTTGTGCGTTTTTCAATTTATGTATATATAACTCCAGATAAATCGAACTTCATGAGAAATAAATCTTTCTTTTTCAAAATGACTTTGATCCCACCGTGAGTTCTTTTGCCTAATGCAATAATATTCTATTGTCGCTGTCTGTCCCCCTTCGCCTGGAAACTTAAAGATCCAACTTTTAAAAGCTAGAGACCTGAAAAAAAAAAAAAAAATTAAAATAAATTTAAATCACAACTAGATCATTATTTAAGCGAACAATCATAAATAAAAGTATTTTAAAGATAGTGTTGGTTTTGATTATTTTATTTTGTATCATTGTTACCTCATATTCTTTTAGTAATTATAATAACTACAAGCGAGTTAGTGTATTTTATAATTGTTAGGGTTATTACTAACATGACAATGACAAAATAAAACAATAAATGAATCAATGCTATTTACAAAAGATATTTTTGTTTTATTAATGTTATTAAAAAAAGTAAACGTCGTCAATATGAATCCTAAGAATCAAATTGGGAAGAGCAAAAATGCGAGGGTTGCTTATTGAATTGCTCAATGAAAATACAACAGAAAAGAAGGTTTATATAGACTTACAAGCAAATAAGTAATAGACTATTCTAATTGTCTAGCAGAACTAGATCATTGTAGAGAGCAAGAGAGACATATGAGAGAGAGAGAGGGAAAATGGTGAAGTTAATTGTAGTTACCTATAGTTTATGTTGTACAGCATAAAACACATTGTTTTATCTATCATAATTACATCCATTTATTATTACGATGCACTAATGCAATTCTTGATTTTTTTTTTTTTAAAAAAAAACACTAAGACAAATTACATTTGTTCCCTCTAAACTATAAACGTTTGAACAAAATGTCCTCTAAACTTTAAAATAATTAATTTTTTCTCCTGAAAAATTTACCGTTAGCACGCGTCCCCCTTGCTTGCCCTTTCGGTTAAATTTTAAACGTTAAGTACCACGTGAAAATTGTTGAGGCATTATTCTATTCTAAAATGACGATTTTGACCATATAGATTGGTCAATCTCACCCAATCAGAAGCATCACAACCCTCACTCTCTTTCCGCTCCCTTTCCCGTGCACAACCACCAAGCTCCGGCAAGTATTCTGGCATCCATTTTTGATACCTCCTAGCTCATTGGAAAGCCCTCGTCGAGCCGAGTCTGGATTGGTGTCATCGCGGGTCGCCAACTCCGCCGGATGAAGGCACACTTTCCGGACGGGTTATGAAAAACTCAAAACTTTAAAAGGCCATAACTTTTTTTTCGTCGACCTCCGATCGGAGTGATTCCAATTTCTATGAACTCAGAGTGATGAAAGAAACAAGACCCACCAAGTTTGTTGTCGTTTCCCTCTGAAAAAGTTTCACCGCAGCCCTCCACGACCGCCACATCTCCTATTAGAAAATTGCGCCTCGGCTCGGCAATGGTGAAGTGCAATCGCCCCCAATCATTTCAATCAGAATCCATAGACGAATTGATCCCGACTAGTAGCTGCCGTCATCCTCACCGATTTACAGGAATTCAAAGTTGCCACAACCGCTCGTCGTGGAGGAGTTTGGTTCCGTCAATTTTGACCGCCATTTCTCATGTTGTTGGTGTCAAAACACTTAAAAGTAAGTGGGTAACAAAAGCCCTAACTCAATTTCTCTGATTTGTGGCTCAAAAACTGAGAACTAAGTCGGAAAATTCGAATGAATTTTGCCATATTTCTAACTCAACACATTAATTTTTTACCCTTAAAATGAGAGTCACATGTCATCCATGTGGCACCGCCCCCATCATTTCACTCATAATCCATAGATGAGTCAATCCCGACCAGTAGTTGTCGCCATCCTCATCGATTTGTAGGAATTCGAATTCGCTGCAACCGCTCACCATGGAGGAGTTTGGTTCCGTCGATTTTGACTGCCATTTCTCATGTTGTTGGTGTCAAAACACTCAAAAGTAAGTGGGTAACAAAAATCCTAACTCAATTTCTCCGATATGTGGCTCAAAAACGGAGAACTAAGTCGGGAAATTTGAATGGATTTTGCCATATTTCTAACTCAACACATTAAATTATTTTTTTACCCTTAAAATGAGAGTCACATGCCATCCACGTGGCACCGCCCCCATCATTTCACTCAGAATCCATAGATGAGTCAATCCTGACCAATAGCCTCACCGATTTGCAGGAATTCAAAGTCGCCGCAACCGCTCACCGTGGAGGAGTTTGGTTCCGTTGATTTTGACTGCCATTTCTCATGTTGTTGGTGTCAAAACACTCAAAAGTAAGTGGGTAACAAAAGCCCTAACTCAATTTTTCCGATTCAAAAGTAAGTGGGTAACAAAAATCATAACTCAATTTCTCCGATCTGTGGCTCAAAAACAAAGAACCAAGTTGGGAAATTCAAATGGATTTTGCCTTATTTCTAACTCAACACATTAAATTATTTTTTACCCTTAAAATGAGAGTCACATTCTATCCACGTGGCACTTAACGTTCAAAATTTAACCAAGAGGGTGAAGAAAAGGGACTCATGCTAATGACGAATTGTTTAGGAGGAAAATTTGTTACTTTTAAAGTTTATGGGACATTTTGTTCAAACGCTTATATTTCAGGAGGAATAAATGTAATTTGTCCAAAAAACTAATAACTGACGTTAAAGGAGATGGCATTTAAAGATGGCTTGGATTGTAGGTTTGACCTAAGTAACTTATAATTTCGGTTTTTTATTTGCAGGATAACACATGCTATAACATGTGTGTACTTTTCACCTGTTTCATTTTGCTATTGAAATTAACTCTCACCTTAACATATGTTTTGACGTGTAATGGTCACTACATATAAACAAAAGTAAAAATTACACTATATTTTATGCATGTAAGAGTGAAATTTAAATAAAATGAAAATAAAAGGCAGGACATTATACAGCATTTTGGGTTAGTGCTGAGGCCCAAATATAATGACCCACAAAATTTCTTTATGGGCTTACATCCAACAACAAAAAAAGTGTGTTGCTCATTACACTTCAAAAGACGCATTGGTCCCCAAAACAACAGCCCAAAACCCCTAAACTTATACACGTTAGTCCCCAAACCAATCAGCACATTTTAGTCTTTCAAGTCATAAGACAAATATACCCACTTCCAATTCCACAAAAGACACGTAATTCGAACGCAAAACACTCTGCGTACGGCGGGGTCAAATACGTCATTTCATAATTGGCAGCCCTGCAAAACCCTACCATAAATTTACAATTTTCCCACAGGGCATTCTCTTCGGAAACCCTAGCGCCTTCTCTTCTTAGTCTCTCAGTAGCAGTCGAAGATGCCGCCGAAGTTCGATCCCACTCAGGTCGTGGACGTCTACGTCCGAGTTACCGGCGGCGAGGTCGGCGCGGCGAGTTCTCTCGCTCCGAAGATCGGTCCTCTCGGTCTCTCCCCAAAGAAGATCGGAGAAGACATTGCCAAGGAGACCGCCAAGGACTGGAAGGGCCTCCGCGTCACCGTCAAGCTCACCGTTCAGAATCGCCAGGCCAAGGTCGCCGTTGTCCCCTCCGCCGCTGCTCTTGTCATCAAGTCCCTCAAGGAGCCGGAGCGCGACAGGAAGAAGACAAAGAACATTAAACATAATGGCAACATCTCTCTCGACGATGTGATCGAGATCGCCAAGATCATGCGGCCCAGATCGATGGCTAAGGAGCTCTCCGGGACCGTGAAGGAGATCCTCGGCACCTGCGTCTCCGTCGGGTGTACGGTCGACGGCAAGGATCCCAAGGACTTACAGCAGGAAGTGACGGACGGAGATGTCGAAATTCCGCAGGATTGAGCTGGTCAGCCGAGTGCCGCCGCTTCCGTGAGAGAAAAAACCTTATTTGTTTTTTCCTTTTTTTTTTTTTACTTCATTTCCTTTCTTTTGGGTTTAGATACTTCGGGTTTTGTTTAATTTATGCGCTTTTTAGATGATTTGGAAAACTCAGAACTCGCTTTCGTAAGATGATTACAACCACTATTTTGAAGGTAATTAGATAAATTTGGGAGATACTCTTGTCAATTAATTTAACGAATGCGGATGTGGAATTTTTGTGCTTCAGCATTTGGGATGCCGATATCAGCATTCCATAGTTTGTTTATGTGTTCCTTGTTTTTCTTTTCCCCTTCCAGCTCATTTTGGCATTTACTTTGATTACGTTTTACTGATTCAGATTGCAAATTTTGGCGCCATATTATGAAGCCGTTATTGATTCAGATTGTAGCACTATCTAATTAATGCCCTGACTTGTCTTTTCTTTGCATCATTTCGTTTTAATCATCTCAGTAAAGCCCTTTTAATCATATCAAATGGATAGCGAATATTGCCTTTTAAGTCTATATTTCAAGAGTTGTGTTGTTTATTGTTTCCTCAATTTTCTGTGTTGTATAGTAATACTATATAAACTGTTTGCATATGTTGCAACTTGTCTGGTACTGAATGTCCATTTTGAAAATCCTAGGCTCAAGTTATGTGAGAGAAAACGCTTTAGCAGATAAAGTTGAATTTGAATTTTTATAAGAGAACACTTTTTGAAAAATTTTGGGCTGTGATTTGAATGGTGAAACGAATGAAAGCCCTAATGTTTGTCTTTTTTTTTCCTCATGTTGTTTGTCTGGAATTATGCATGTTTCTTTGTGTTAAAGCTTTTATTTTGTTATTTGGAATCTTTAAACTAGCAAGCATATGCCTTAATTAATGCAGTTTCTAATATTCTAAGCGGGTTTTCAATTTGTTTGCAATGTTTGAGTTTCTTTAGAAGTTTCATCTGTTGTCGAAGCTCTATCCCACATCAAAATTCATACATGCTTTCTTAGATCAATACCGTGGATGATTTTCTTATCCTTGCTCCTCAATTGCATCAGTCAGTAAAAGGTTTTTGTTCTATGGCATTTTTTTCTTGATGAGGGAAGAGGTGGAGGAAGAGTGACTATGCTCTACCTCGATGTTATACCTGACAATTTCGTGTTAGTCTTGTTGCAATATGTTTGTTCAATTACTAATTACATTAAATATTGTGCCATGCGTCCGGTATTTGTCAGGTTGATATGCATGCCTTTAAAAGTGGTTGAAATTAGCAGTTTGTCCCAGAATCTATAGATATAGGCGTGATAGTTGTGTCAATTTGTGGCGTCGATTAAGCCAACAAAATGGATATTATTCTGAACAATACTGGTGTAAAGTGTTTACAATCTGTAGAAATGATGTTTTAGTCTTGGTCTTGTGCCATTGTATAACATACCGGTGTGAAATGTATAAGATCTGTTGTGTAGAAATGATGTCAGTCTTCTTGAACTAGTGCCATCTTATGTAGTTTGGGTGTAGAAATATTCGTGATGAAGGAATGATGTGAAGTCTTCTAGGGATAGGATGGGCGCTTGTCCTAATTTGAACTTTAGCCATATTTTCAAATTAGGACAATTTGGCCAAGCAACTGACATGAAGTTATTTGTTATATAATTGAGTTCAGCATTTGTATATAGTTGGGTGGGGTTTACTATCATCTATCAAATCGTAGAAATTATTGGCAACAATGTATAATAGTCATTTCTGAGCCTTTTCACTTTTTTTTAACAACATCCACACCTGCTGGGAAGGAAAGCTGATCATATTTTCAATCTTTTGATTTCGAGGGAGTAATTACTGGATTGTTGGCCCGTTTTGGCGGTTAAACAAGCCACTTTTCTTATTTTTCTTATTGCTGTCGTTTGTTCTCATTTTTCATATTGCTTAAATTGTTTGGTTGCTGTTTCCTTTAAGCATTTCAGCTGATGATCTCTATCTTGGCGGGTTAGCTAGTGCAATCTTTTATTACGAGAAAATTACAGAATTTACTTTTAAGAGTACATGAGTTTAGATTTTTTTTTTTACTCTTAATAAATACCTTTTTATTGTTGTAATTATTTAATTAAAAAAGTTATAAATTAAAAATAAATGGCAAAATTTTTAATCCGTCTACTTTTAAAAGGTATTTGTCAATATTAATATAATCTTATTCAGTCGCGTGAGTTTGCATCTAGTTGTCCTTTTTTTATATACATGGACTGAAACAGCTAATGGCACTTCCCTTGTTCTCCATGGTCCTCTTTTATATTGTGGTTGTGGAATTGGCAGTGTTATCCGGAGGTTTTTACGATTTTTTGTTTTGTTTTCCTTTTTATTTTTTATTTTTTATTTTTTTGGTGATGAGTTGGTTCAATTCATTGTCTTGTGGGTCTGTTGTATTGCCACAGAAGTAAATTACTCTTTTCATGTTCTGTGCAAATCGAAAAGGGATGAAAATATATACTGAACACATAGAGCATCCCCAAGGAACTTCTTAAATTTGAGCTAACCCAAGGGACTTCTTAAATTTGTGAGTTACTTCAATCACTGTCTCTATTTTAGCTAAACATAAATCATATATTTAATGTAAAATATAAATAACTTTATTAAATTTAAAAGAAAATCTTTGCATTTATTTATTTTTTTGAAGGTAACCCTTGTATTTGTTATTGTCTGAGAGAATATCATAATAGAGAAAATTAAATTGTTAGCTCCTTGCATTTTTTAAAAGATTATTCTTATAAATTGCCTTTGATTTTGTAAAACGGTTTAAAACACCCCTCAATTTATAAAAAATATATTAAATCACTCTTACACCCCTTAATTTATAGAAAATATATCAAATCACCCCTCGTCCGTCAACTTCAGTGTAACATTAACAGAATTTATGATGTGGCAGGTTTTTTAAAATATTTAAAATTAATTAAATTGGGAAAAGATTGATTATTTCATACTACTTATTTTTTTATTTCTAAACAGTGAAAATGCTTTTCTGTAATTTGATATTTTTATATAATTGGTCTTAGAAACAAAAACAACAAAAAAAAAAAGGAAAATTGTAGAAAATAGGTTAATATGAAAAGTTTAAGAAAGAAAATAGGTCAATTTTTAGTTATAGAAATTAATAGGCCATAACTTGTCAAGTTATGGTTCATAATTAGATAAGTTATAGACAAACTTGTCAAGTTATGGTTCATAACCGGACAAATTATGGACAATTATGAATAATAACTTGTCAAGTTATGGTTCATAACCAGACAAGTTATGAACGAAAATAATAATTTAACCTATTTATTAACTTATATAAACTATTGACTTATTAATTTTAATTCATATCAAATTTTAACCTATTTTCCTCTTTCTCCAAAAAAAAAAAAAAATCCCTTCGAAAGCCCAATATTCCCCAAACTTGTATAATGTATCGGATTCAAAGGCAGAAGAAGGGAGAAACCAAAGGTGGCTCGACAAAGGCAGGTTCGGTGACGGCGAGGAGGGGGCTCGGAACTCGGTGATGGGCTGGCGACGAACGACAGGCGATGGCTAAGGCAGGCTCACGGAGGAGGGTTGTGGCGGTGGATAGGGACGATGGGGCTCGTAGCAGCTCGCAAATAGGGTGGGCTACACGGATCTAGGCATGGCGTTGGAGTAGGCTCGACAACGCTCGACAGCGGGTTCTTCGGCCTGCTTCGCGACGACGACAATGATGCTGGGGTTATGCTAGGCTGGGTTCGTGAGAAGTTCATCAATTTTGGGTTGTTTATTTTTTGAGCCAATCTGCACTTTGAGAAGTCTAATGAGAGTAATTTTTTTTTTTTTTTTCCTTTTTGCGTTTGGGTTGTTTTGGTTCGTGAGAAGTTAATCAGTTTGGGATGTTCTTTTCTTGAGCAATGGGAAGTTTAGGTGAGAATAGATGGCTATTTCTTTTGAGAAATTTTGAGTTGTTCTGATTCCATGATAACTCCATCAATTTGGGGTTGTCCATCTTCTAACCCTTAGTTTGGTATTATTGTAGATTTAAAAAAAATTATTTTTAATTATGTTAAAAAAATAATTAAATATTTAATAAATTATAATTATAATTATAATAATTATATTAATTTTAAAATTAATATAATAATATTTAATATATTATGAAGTTAAATTATTATTGATAATTAAAAATTATGATTATAATATAATATAATATAATATAATATATATTTATTATTATATTTAATATAATAAAAATTATTATTATATAATATATTATTTAATTATGATATAAAATATAACAATATTATTAAAATAATAATTGAAATAATTAAAAATTACGATTATATTATATTATATTATATTATATTATAATATATATAATTACACTATAATGTATATTTATTATTATATTTAATATAATATAATAAAATTATTATTAAATAACACATTATATAATTATGATATATAATATAATAATATTATTAAAATAATTAATATAATTACAATACCAGAGAACATATTATAATATTACATAAGAATATTTTAATTATAATATAATAAAAATTACAATTATATTATATTATATAATCATCATTATATTATATTAAATAAATATATTATATAATTATAATTTGTCTAATACACTATAATAAATAATAATATTAAAATTATAAGATTATATTAATTATTATATTATTATTAATATAATAAATATAATTATATCAATACAATATAATATATAATATTTTTATAAAATAATAATTATAATATCATATTATAATTGTAGTATTATTATAGTATCATATTATATGATAAAATAATAATATTATAGTTATTAATATAATTATGATATTATTTGTTACAATATTATTATTACATTATATTATATTATATTATATTATGAGTTTTAATTTTAAATTGAGAAGATTGTAAATTTTAAATTTCATTAGGAGTATTATAGGTATTATGAAAGTTTTATTAATTGTACTATCTTAATTGCCCACAATTTAAAAATTAAAGTTATTTTTGGACTGTTTTTAATTTTAGCTGTAGATTATTCAAAAATTCTTCAAAAAACACTTTTAAGAAAATTCACCAAACACTAAAATAAACTTTTGCTGTAAGTATAAGTGGATTTTGAGAGCAAAAAGCAATAGCAAATGCAACCTAAGTCAATTTGCACTTTGAGAAATTTATGTCAGAGTAAATATATATATATATATATATATTTTTTTTTTTTTCCGTTTGGTTGTTCTTTGAGTAGTTTTTTTCAATATTTAATGATTTTTAGTTATTATAATTTAATATATTCAGTTAATTATTAATAATGGATCATGTCATTAATTCTGTTAAAAATCTACAGAGTGTTAGACGTAGGGGTGTTTTAATTTATTTATTTTATATATTAGGGTTGTTTTGAACTGTTTTATAAAATTGGTGGGGCATTTTGAAACGAAATCCATAATTCATGAAGAAATTATGAAAATAATCATTTTTTAAAATAATTAAAATTTGGGTAACCATTGGAGTTGAAAAGAGTTTAAAAAGAAAAACATTTGCTTAAAGACATGGATAGCGTGGTTGGGAATGCTTAGAGGAACTTTTGGTAGTTATAAGAAAATAGCGTTGTTTTCAATTTTATTTTCGCTCCGCATTTAAGTCCTGAAGATGTGGAGTACGCCTCTTCGTGTTGAGGTGAGCCTAGCACATTATTATTGTGCGTTCCTCCTTTTTAAGGGTTTGGGCTGATAAAGTAGACAAAGTCCAAGCCCACTTCACTAATTATGTTGGGAGAAAGGAGAAAAATATACGTGCACAAAATTTTTATTTATTATTCTTAATTAATAATTTTTTTAGTTAAATAATTATATTAATAAAAATATATAATTAAAAAATTAAACTCATGCACTTTTAAGAATAAATTCTATAATTTTCTTTATTATTGCTACTCAATTTTAGAACAAACCAAAACACAAATCAATAGTCACGAGTTTCGATCACATTGCCATTTAAGGTCTAGTAGTTCACCTTATTCACCAGTATGATGTATCGGGTTAAATTTTTGTGGGCAAAATGGAAAAAAAAGGTATGGCTTAGGATAAATTTCATGTTTTTTCTCTGAATTATGTCTTTTCACAGAATGCTCCTCTGAACTTTAATTTTATTTTTTTCTCAGAACTTTAGTAATTGTTGCAAATTTTTCCCTATGTTAATTTTTTGACGAAAAATGTTATGTGAAATGTAAAAATTAATATAAAAACTCCTTATTTGATGATTTTGTCACGCCCCGGATTAGAGGTCGGTGACGTAGAGCTCGATTAGGGGTTAAACGTACGAAAATAAAGGAAATTCTCAGCGAGCCCCACACTCAATTAAAATAAAGTACATGGTCTTTCCATAGGATGTCGTTACCATACATACATGACATGTAAATAAATCATTACATACATCATCTACAGTCTAGAAATTCAAATATCAAAGTTTACAAATCTTTACATTTATTCAAGAGGATGAACACAATCCTCACTTGATCGAATGGTAGCAACAATCTAGCTACTCCGCACCGCTCCTAGATTCGCCTGGGAGGGGTTTACATTTATAAAAAAGTAAAACGTGAGCGAAATGCCCAGTAGGATATAATTTGGAATAACTTTATAAATAAATGAATAAATAAATGAACGAGTAAATAAATAAATGGATGAGTAAATAAAATAAGACATTCAGTCCTGACACAACAGCTAGAACCTCACATCATTTTTCTCAAATGAAATATATATGAAAATATCTGTATTACAGGCATCAGCAAGTAATTTATACAAATTACTTATATAACCACGTGCACAAGCCATACCCTCGTGGTTTCTGATCCTGCCCCTAAGGATGCACTCTCCACATCCTATCTTGGCTATCAGCTAGTTTACCGATTCGTAAGATCTCTTTCCTTAAGAAATCATTCATTAAACTTTCTGAAATCATTATTATAATCCACGAACTACACAAGTCGTGGGCCCTATGAACTACAACAAGCCATGGGGTTCTATGTACTACAACAAACCATGGATCCCATGAACTACAACAAGCCACGGTTTTCAAATATTTTTCTTTCACAAACAAGCCCATTTCTTTAAAACATTTGCAAGGCCAAAACTCTTTTTGAAAATCAGGTTCATAAGGAAAAGAGGATAGAAATCCTACCTCATAAATATCAAACCTGTGGCTAGCAGTGCACTATTCCGGCTTCCGCTTCCTCAAGCCACTCAATCCGAGTCCTCAGCTATCATTGATACAAGACAACACTCTAGGATTTAATTCTCATTCCTAAAGCAATTCAGTCTCAATTATATCATTTGATTTTCTATTAGTGTGCCATAATTCAATTACCGGTTCCACAAACTATTTCACGTTTCAAATCACCATTCCAAGGGTTTTCAATCTCAAAACATGGATTAAAGATGTTAATGTATCTACTCTAGGTCCCCAAATGAAGCTAATTTGGGTTTTCCTTGAAAATAGAGGTCAAAATAGCATTTTCAGGCCAAATAGAGTCAAATCCCGTGTACACCGGTCGACCAATGACAGAGCAGTACAACACCACCGGTCGACCGATGATGTGCAATTCGGTCGATGGACAGGTCGACCGGTGGCCTCAGTATAGTCCGGTCGACCGCACAGGTCGATCGGTGAAGAACACCAGTGCGAGAAAACTCGTATAATCAGTTCAAAAACCTGCAAATTCAGTCCCAAATCAAAATATCTCAAGGGATAACCACTAGATCCGGGTTCTAGGTCCCCAAACAAGTTCAAAGAACTCATAATCTCCAATTTCTATCCTAGTTTTACTCAAAATCCATCAGAATCTGTTTTGAACCAAAATAAGTTTTGAACTATGAAAAATCCAAGATTCAAGAGAGGTTCTTTTAGTAATCTTATCTCGAATCCTTCTCTTGACGTTGAAAACTTTATTCAATCTTTTCTTGGTTCGAATCCGGTTTTGATTTAAGGCAAAATGGGAGATTTTTGAACGGGAGAGGGAGAGAGAGTGTGAGAATGAGAGTGAGAGTGAGAGTGAGAAAGAGAGAGAGAGTGCACGGGAAGGAAAGAGGAAAAGACAAAAAGGAAAGAAAAAAGGAAAAAAGAAAAAGAAAATGGACAAGTGTCACAAAATTTATAATGACAGTTCAGAAATGCGCCTATACACACTTCTGGATTAAAATAAAATTACTAAGAATATTTAAATACCTTAGAATTATTTAAATTACACGTCAAAAACATTTACAAATCAATAATCAATTGATTAAACTCGATTAGGCACACTAATAAATCTCAATTACTTTAATTAATCTCATTTAATTTCAAGGTGTTACAAATTTTTAACAAAAATAACATGTATTACACAAAAATAATGAACGTCGTTAAATAATTTAGTAAATAATTACTCTACGCAGCATGAGTTATCATTTTTTCTACCAAACCCAGCTTTCTACTTAGTTGACCAAAGGAAGTTTGGGGGCTATCAATGGCAGCCAAAAACAATAACAGCGTAAAAATTTAATAAAGGTGAAAAATTTGTCAAAGTCACTGAAGTTCAGTAGAAAAAAAAAAGAAGCTAAAATTAAAGTTCGAACCTCTTCTTAAGGGGAGAAAAAAGGGCGGAGGACGTGTAGGGTTATGTTCAAAAGTTTTATCAGAAATAACTATTTACTTCATGATCCTAAATTTTTGTTTTCTTTTTCTTTATAAGAAAAGAACCCCTGGAATTGATTGTATGGGTTCCTAACCAAGAGTTTAAAATAGAAGAAACAAAGAAAAATGTCCTCCTCAATGCAATTATATACCAGAAAGGGGATTTTGTGCAGCCTTGAACTAGCCAAACTTCGTCAATCTCCCAACGTTTTCGTCGCGCTTGCGTTGCCTGCTACAATCATTCTTCCATTGTCCACACCAAACACATGACCACCTAGTGACTTAATGAATCACGGAACTTGCGAAAAACACCAAGAATGTGCCTTAAATCTAGTAAAAAAACAAAACAAAACAACAAATCTCCTACAAAAAAAATCTCCAAATAACATCACGTTAGTGCTTTAAACGTTAGACCCATGATAAAGCCAAGAGCCACTAATTGCCAACGATAGGTACCTCTCTTTCACTCAATTAATATCAAGAATCACGGCGTTCCACGTATTCCACGTAGTAATTAACTTCACCAAAGACGTGAGACTTCACACTACTTTCAATTGACTTCTGACCTATTCCACGCGCTTTCTTGGCTTGTTTCTTTTGAGTCATTATTTTCACCTCTATATATTACCATCATATTTTTTGCTCAAACCCTCTCAAACCTAACTTCACTTTTTCTTTTTTTTTTTGTGTTGCTCCAAACTTCCTTAGGAAAGTGTCCGCTGAGCTCTCTTTATACATCCCAAAATATCTTACACAACATTTCATATCAGAACCGATATATAATCATATTGATTGAAGAAAATTACGATGGCAAATCAGTTGTTAGGGCATGTGATGAAGCCGTGGATCGAGGTTGCGCCGGTGCTGCTTGATTTCCCATGGAAGTGCTCAATTTGTCCAAAATTGGAGACTATTGTGGAAGAGAGAGCAGAGGAATGCGACGATGATGACGAAGTCGATGATGATTACCAATAACCCTTTATTTATTTTTTTGTTAGATTGGTATTTGCTTGAATGTAAATTAGGTAGATTAGCGACTTTTCTTGTTCAAGAAAAATGGAGATATTTAATCCATGTTCCAGTTTTCAGTAGGAAACTGAGAGAGTTTTCAGAGATGTTAGCTGTTCAAGAATACTGCCCATAACTTTTGTTTATAATATAATATTGTCTACATACCACGGTTCATGTTTTTATACGTAATCTGTAATATAGATCTTTAAATGTAATCTTAGTTGATTTTACTATGTCCGCGCGCGTTATAATTTCTTTATCTTTTAAATGTTTTGCACACTTTCTTTAGCAGTAAACTTACACCGAGTGATGTGGTTTTTTCTTATTGAAATTGATTTGGTTTAGATCTAATTTGTACTTTAACCATGCGGTGCAAGGTTTGAAATTTTCAAATCCTCAATTAATTAAGATAAAACGAGGATTTAAGATCGTTCTTAGCAAAAAGGATT
This sequence comes from Morus alba, assembly GCA_012066045.3. Classification (NCBI taxonomy): domain Eukaryota; kingdom Viridiplantae; phylum Streptophyta; class Magnoliopsida; order Rosales; family Moraceae; genus Morus; species Morus alba. Next base: position 16,500,529 of record CP050229.2, on the reverse strand, counting down.
GGTTGAATATGTTTCAGAATAGTTCATGCACAAATAACTGAATATTAATAAGATGTCAAGAATCTCCCATACCATTGTTTACCAATTGCAGTAGGGTCTTGAAGTTACCAATTACATATCTATTACCTATAATCTTCTCTTCTTTATAAGAAGGGTGGATGGCATTTAAGCTTTCGTTCTTGCTTGTTTGTGTGCTTAATTTATTTGTTTATTTGTTTTTTTTTTTTCTTAAAAACCTTGTTTAAAATGTATATTATTAACATCTCTCTCTCTCTCTCTCTCTCTCTCTCTCTCTCTCTCTCTCTCTCTCTCTCTCTCTTACTTTTTCCATCATTTTCTCAAATATAGTCCTAATCAATACCTTTTTTTTATAACTATTTTCCCGAATAAATTATTTTATAACAATTCATTTTTCTTTATGTTTGGATTTTGTCACTTCAACGTCTTGTTTTGTTTCTCTTTTTATGTCTAAATATTTCTCATTAAAATATTTTTTGGTCGAAACAAAAACTTAGATTATCATTCCATATTGGTTCTAAACTAGTAGTTATTTTACTAAAAATACAAATAAGATTGTGGTAGTCCAAAAAAAAAAAAAAATACAAACTATTAATTGTTGAAAGTATTACTACTAATAAAAATTAACAATAATTATTTTTTTATCTAAATATACATGAAAAAAAAAGTGTAGATTACTTGTATACCGCAAGCACGTCAAAAGAACGTGCATCAAACCTAGTAATATAAGAAGCATGAATAAGGTCTTGAAGTTTTTGTACTTCAACAACCTTGCTTGCTTGCTTTCAAGTTTTCTTTTTTTTTTTTTTTTAAAAAAATTCTATTTTCAGGTTTTTTTTTTCTTCCCGCTTTCTTTAATTGCATTTTAAATGTTGTTCTTGTCTTCTTCTTCTTTTTTAAATCTTCTATTTTGTATTGTTTCCCATTAAAATATTTTTCATTAATTTTCTCTTTAAACATCTCATTTATTATCCTTTTTTTTTTTTACTGTCATAAATATTTTCATTTGTAAATCTCTATGCTCTTTTCTATATTTCTATACTTATAGTATTAAAGATGTATATATTTTTCAACCATCATTATGCATACAATGTAATTGTTGATTTCATAGAACCAGAGTTTTATTTAGATTAAAATTTAAAAATTCCGATAATTTACAATGTTATTGTAAAATTTTTTATGAAAATCATTTTTTAGTTTGAAAAATAATTATAAATTGGCTATATTATTTTATGTTTATCATTATTAAAACACTGTTGGCATTCCATTTAAAAAACATGGTTAGCATACCTCTTTCCAGATTGACTAAAAAAAGTCGAATTATTAGAATATTTATTTATATGTTATCATAAAGCAGCAATTAAAAAACATGTTTGTATTGAAACATTACTTATAATAATTAATAATTTTAAATAAATTTAAAAAAGAAACATGGTAATTGCGAAGTGGGAAAAAAAATTGAACTCTAGTAGATTGACATTTAACTACGATTAATTTAAAAAAGCTGATGTACTTTTTTTCTATGTAAATTTGTTACAATCTTTATTGGAAAAAAAAAAAAAGGTAATCACATGACACGACTCTCAAGCAAGTATTGTGAAGTGAATAGAAGAGATTTCCTCAAAACAAAAATAAGAATGGGATTCAAATGGGACCCGAAGACAAGAAGGGGCTATTATCTTTTGAAAATTTTAAGAATTGTACATCTATGATGTAATAAAATAGAAACCAGAGTAAATAAGAAAACAATGTTAACGAATAGTAATTTTGAAATTAATATAATTAACGAACACTTTAACAGTCGTGATAAAAAAAAAAAAAAAAAAAAAATTATGTGAACGACGTGGGAAGGTGGGAGGGCAGGAAAAGAAAAGAGGGAAAGATTTAAGGGGAACCATTTTGCTTCTTTGATCTGCCAAGGGGGAATTTTCTTCCATGTTTGCATAGGAAAACTCATTTGTCCCAGTAGAGATTTAGGGTCCGTTGGTTTATGGATTCAAATCATGTGATTAGAATTATTTTCAATTTATGTGTATTTTTTATGAGAGAAAATACTGTAGCGAATCATGAATCATGATTCGAATCAGGGAACGAATTTAAGTACCAAACGGACCCTTATTCTTGTAGACACAAAAAGATAGGTTTCATATGATTGGACCTATGTGTATCTTATAAATAGGGCCTATTTTTATGTTTGATAGGAACAAATCCTATCGGGACAAATAAGACTGCTCTTTTACATACAATCAAGGACAGTAGTTCCATGGGGTAAATAGACATTATCGATCTTATATTTTTTTTTTTTTTTTAAAAAAGCCTTTAAGAGACTTTTTTCTGTAGGATATCTCTGTCAATGAGGCTAGTTTATGATGCAGTTGAATGGATAGAACAAAATTTTACCGGCCTAACCTAAACATGAAGTCACAAATCTACCTAAATATATCTCACAAAGGGAAAATCCCCAATTAGGAGAGAAACTCAAGTCTGGTATTCAATTCTTTTTTATCTAAGTCTTCTTAATACAATAGTTAAGTGGTTATTTATAATCCATTCACAAAATGATGGCAAAATATAAACTAAGATAAACCACAAATTAAGAACAAAATAAAGCTAAGGATTAGTTACAAAAATTATCCCTGAATTATGACCTATATAACATTTCACCTTTGATCTTTAAAACGTAACACTCGGTCCCCGAAACTATAAATTGTTAACAAAAATGATCATTTCATCAATTTTCTAACAATAAAGTAGCTCATATTACATAATTAGAGGGTATTTTAGTAATCCTTCACGTTATTAAAAAATATTACAAATTAAGAACTAAAACTTTTTAAGTAATTTTTAATTAATTAATTAATTAGAAGAAAGTTTTGTATTATTATTTTATTTGGCTTTTTCTGTGGTTCCCACCACTTTTATGGAGGAAATTTCTCCCATCGTAACTAGTTAAAGGATTAACGTAACTGGTCAAATGATTAGTGTAATTCTCTTATATTGAGTTGCAATATTTTGAGAATTGGAAGACATTTTTAAGTCTATGGCAAATAAAACACTGTCATAAACTGCTCCAAACGACAATCGATTATGATGGAATAACTTATAATAACAGTAAAAACGATAGTCATTTATTGATGTGTCTTTTAATATTTTTCATATAATTATTCATTTTAAGACGCGTGTACATGACGGTTATTTACTGCTATATGTTTAAAAATGACTTTTGATTTTTAAAATAGTAACTATTACGACTCAATAGAGGAGAATTATGCTAAGCCTTCAGCCAGATACGGTTGGTACATGGGCCCGTTAGGATGGCACATGGGCTCGTTAGGATGGCACATGGGGGACTACATAGGGGACTTGTCCCCATTTTCAAACTGGGGGACTATAGACCACTCCATTTTATTTTATCTATTATCATATTAAATATTTAAATCATTTTTTAAAAATACAAATTTAAAAATTATGGGTAGAAAAGTAATTGTGCACCAAATTGTTTGATAACAAGGGGAAAATATCGGGTGAGTTGAGTGGGTTTTTGAGATTTTTTAACCCACTCAATTAAGTTTGGGTGGGTTGATCAGGTTGAATATAATAAAGAAATAATAAATAAATAAAACTAATCATTCAATCCAAAATAAGAAATGTCTAAAAAGAAAGCTAACTTTTATTACAATATTAGTCTTATAAAGCTTCAAAATTATCACATAAGTTATAAACTAATATAAAAATAAAATATAATAAAAATAATTTTAAATATATAAGTTGTAAGCCAACAAACAAATAATAATAAAAAATCATACAACATAAAATATAATAGGTTGTCAAGTAAATAATGTAAAATACAAGACAAAACTATATATTATGAGGTAAAAAAATATTTATTTATATAGATGGCAACCACAATGACATATGATATCATAGATCAAAACCAATTTGAACGAGAAGATCAACTTGTTTGGTTGAATGAGAGTTCAAGGAAACAATTTGATGCTAATGGATGTATAATTTCTTAATCAAAACAACATTGATTAGATAACGTTAAATGCGATCATATTAATTGATTCACAATTTTATTGTCTCTTCTATGTCTATATGTATAATTTGGACCATGAACACGTGTATCTGTATGCAGCAAGCGAGTCGGTTTTATTATTGGCCTATCACGTAGGGAGTTGAACGTCGACCGGCCAGCAGCATTTGGCTTCATCAGATGCACTCTTGAGTCAAAGGAGATTAAAAATTTGTATTCTAATGCTCGAGATGCCTTCGAGTCGCTTATCTTTATGCAGTCTCAATGGTTAGTTTGAAATTTTTTAGACTTTAATTCATGATTTGCAAAGTTTGTCCGTGTTTAGAATGTGCCCTCATGAGTTTCTTCTAAATACCTCGGAATGAATTGGAGAACATGACGTCCAAAATGCCTGGCTGCCATCACGGTGGGTTTGCTCTCTATTATAAATTGATGACAAAAGCTCAGAAGGATATCTAATGGGAGGTCATGCCCCACTTGTGCCTGAAGAGCTTTAGGCAACATTAATTTTGATGTTCTAATCACTTGACTTAGAGTGCGTTTGGTAGGAATTTTGAGAGCCCAAAATCAATTATCTATCCAGCCAAAGTTATTTTTTACGTTTAGTAAGAACATAAAAAAGTGCTTCTGAAAGAGTTTGGGGAGAATTTGAAGCCAAAATCAGAAGCAGCTCTAGATAGTGCGGCAATCTAGGTCTCGTTCATTTCACCGATTTGAGTTTTACTACGGTAAAAAGCTCTCAGAAACAATTACATCTAATTTTTTTGCTATAGTAAAAAGCTCTCACATAAAATCATATCTCAACTTGAATTAAAAACTCGAATCAGTGAACTAAACGGGACCTAAGAGACTCTTTAATGAAATTTTTGTTATTACCGATTTTACCCCTGCTGAATGAAAACAATTCTAGACCCAAATTTTTTTCGCTCTTCGTAGTCCTGTTCTCTCTTCTCTCTCGAGCTCTCTCGTCTCCCTCTCTGCTCTCTCTTCATGTTCTCTCTCTTCTCTCTCTATTCTCTTGGTCTCACTTTGTGCTCGTCAGGGTTTGATCTCCTCCTACGATTGAAGTTTTGGCAGACTCTCTCTCTGTTCTCTCAATCAGACAGGGCTGTGGTGGTTACGATTTCGTGATCTCGTTGTGCAATTGTGGGATTGTCGGTTGGAGCTTATCAGATCAAGACTATCGCCTCTATAAATACTCGATCTTGATTTGGTTATGTTTCACCGAAATTTTTTGTTCTAGATTTGTTGCTCTCCATTTTGGTTCTGTTTTCGTTGGGATTTTTTTATTCAATTCTACCAATTTGCTTTATTGTAAGGACATGTGGGTTATGTTTTTTCTTGTTTAATCTTTGTGTTTTTAAATTTGTAACATCGATTTTAGAAAAGTTTAATATGTGGACTTAGGTTGGTTTTGGTTTTGCTGTTAATGTTTTTGTATACTATTATAGCACAGTGGGAACAGATAATGCTCTCTGGCATTAAATTTTAGTTCCTGTCACCTTCTAGTTATTTGTTGCACCTGTTTGTATTATTGTAGAAATTGAGTTGATTAGATAAGAATTTAGCGAGGGAATGGATTTTCAATGATTTGGCTACAATGGGAACTATGAATTGAATTTGAGATTAATTTGTATTTGTTAGAAACTAACTGATGAAAGTACTCTTTAGCATTAAATCTTATTTTTCAAATGACCAATCTTAAATCCTTTCTAGCCCTTACACCCTGCTTGTGAAATGATACTGACCATTGTGAAGTGCATAGTGCAGCGAAGCTTGATGTTTCTTGCTTCAGAATCTCAAGTATGAGGGGACACTATTCATTGGGATAGAGTTTAGGATCCATATTTTTTTATTCCTTGGACAATAGACAGCCTAGTTTTTTGATATTTGCGACAAATCTCTACTCTTTACCGTTGTTTATTAGTGCTTAGATTCTGTTCTTGGTGGTTCGTTGGATTTCTCTGGCTGAGTTCTTGTAGATTGAAAAACATATGTCATTCATTTGACACAGCTCGAAAGCTTCTAAAGTACTTGAAGCTTAATGGGCCTCCTCATACTTTTAGTTCAGATTTTCTTCTGAAATTGTTTGTGCATGTGCCAAGCGTTTTAAGTTTTCCTGTCCTTGGTGGAGCAAGCCAAATAGTGACTGGAGATTTCCCATTGTTTTTATTTTTCATGTTGAAAATGTTCCTTTTAGTGTAGTTACTTTGTCATAGAAACATTGTTTTCACTGCATAATACATAAGCAAACTATTTAGTTGTGGGTATAACCCTTCTGATGGCATAACACTATCTGAGGATGAAGCTGAATTCCTTGAGTACACGCTGTTCCGGGGTTGGATGCAGCAGTGGCTCAACATCTAATTTACGTTATGTTTCACTCTAGTACACCTTGTGCGTATTAGTGTTTGTTATGAATTTGGTGTTTGAGAGAATGTAAGTCCGAATTTGGGGTAAGCCTCGATCTCAGATTCTTGGCGCTTGTTATGAATTTGGAAAGTGTTTGTGTAATGCCATTGATGTTTGTTTGTTTGTTCACTAAAAAGAGCGATGTTTTAGACTTTCAATTAACATTTCTTAAATTGAGGGTACTATACCATAAGGTAAAGTAATATGGACTCCGAGACTGTAGAAAAAATAAAAAATTTTGAGAGGCATGCCTAATTATTTATTTACGAAGCAAGTGAAAATAATTATTGCAACAATGGCGCTCTATAACTATATTAGGAAGCATGATAAGCGTTATCGACATTTTTAAAACGTCGACAATAATCCAATTGTTTTCGTTCATGAAGAGAATCAACCAATCGACAATGTAGAAGAAAATCAAACTTTACTATCACAAGAAATGGATGAACTACGAGATCAAATTACGGCAAGTTTAATGAACACAACTTAATTCTTCTAATGCCTCTATTAGTTTTTGAACATGGAATGTACATTTTTGTTATATATGTTGATTACTCACTAATGCTCCTTTTTGTTGGAACTCTATTATGAATGAAGAAATGAAAAAAAAAAAAAAATTATCATAAATTTATTGTTAAAAAGCTCAGAATCACAACATTATGTTTGTTTTTAAGTTAAACAAATATTTCTAAATACCAAAAATAATTATATATATTTAAGTTTCATACTATGTCTATTTTAGTTATTTTAACTACCCATAATAATTCAATCTCAAAAAAAAAATGTTATTACACTAATTTTAAAATGAATACAATTAATACAATTATAATTTATTAAATACTTAATTACTTTTTATAACAAACTATTTTTTTATTACAGTTAAAAAGCTAGCCTTATTCTTGCATTTGTATAAATAATGGAATCTGAAGATTCTTGACTTTTTATACAACTCCGCGAGCTGCTCTGCACTCACAAGGAGTGGACCCCGTGGACCCACAAAGGGCATGGGTCTACCCTTGTGAGCGAGGAGCCGTTAGCTTTTTTTCAAAAATAGATACAACTTTGATGGTTGTACGCTCAGCTTCATATGGACTTCATGGGCCAGTGCAGTAAACAATATTCATTGCACACATAGACTAGTTCAAACATGGAAGTAAAAGAATTTTATGAAGATTCATAAATGAACAGAAAGCATCGTAGAGTAATGGCAATAATTAAATAACAGGTTTTGCAAGATGGACATAACATAATAAGCGAAGAAATTAAAAATTGGTAATTAGAGAATATGATTAATTTTAAAATTCCTCCTCGACTATGACCCTTTTTAACACTTTTTGTTTTTTGAATTTTAAAAAGTAACATCCGTTCTTCTCAAATTTTATTCCGTTAATAAGTTTTATCTTTCTGTTACAATAAGTTATGAAATACCACATGTCACTTATTTAGTAAGAATTAAAAGCACAATTACGTTTATACCCTCCTAATCGGATAATTCTCCATTTTTATTGAAAAATTCCCTCATCTTCGTTGCCAATTTGCTTCCTTTTTTTTCCTCGCCTCCTTTAATTCATTTGACGGGTAGCTGGGGATCAACTCCAGAAATTGAAGAGCCAAAAATCAGGTGCAAAGAAGAAGAGAGACATGCATTACTAAAAGATCGAAGAGGATATTTATGAATATGATCAATATGGTCTTCTTTCATCCTGGGGGAAGAAGAAGAGAAAAGAGAGTGCTGCGAATGGATTGGAAGAGGATATTTATGAATATGATCAATATGGTCTTCTTTCATCAGGCTCGATCTTTCTGCTTCATCTTTTGGCTGAGATTATTACGAGCTAAGATGCAATATCAGTTCCTCCATGGTTAATCTTCACTATTTGAAGTACTTAGACTTGAGTGGCATTGATTTTTATGAGCATCACTTCATCCCAGGTTTTATTGGCACTCACTCCCTCAACCTCGCTTACACTTCCAGGGAGAAATTCCTCCTTACCTTGGAAACTTTTCCAGCTTGCAGTTTCTGGATCTTAGCAATAATTCTGAACTAGCAACAAGAAACATGAATTAATTATCAAAAAAAAAAAAAACAAGAAACATGAATTGGGTCTTACATCCTTTTTCTTTGCGACACATGAGGAAAAAAAGAAGCAAAATGGAAATGAAGATGAGGAAATTTTTTAATAAAAATGGATAATTATTTGATTAGGAGAGTATAAACGTAATTGTTTTTCTAATTCTCACAAATAAGTTACAAGTGGTAATTATGTTACTTATTGTAACAGAATGAAAATTTATTAACGAAATAAAGTTCAAAGAGAACGGATGTTACTTTATAAAATTTAAGAGGTGAAATGTTAAAAGTGTCTTAAGAATCTTTGAATTTAATCCTAGAGAATAAGATCGACGTTGTAGCTTGAAGCAACTCAGAGTCCCTCCGAGCTCGGGGCAACAATTTTATGAGTTTCCTTGACGTCTTGGGCATAGCCCAAATCTCACATAAGCTCAGCCCAACAGGTTTTTTTTTTTTTTTTTTTTTTTTTTTTTTGAAAGCCCAATATTAATTAAACCCAGGTAATCAAGCATACGAGGGCATAGATTGGGCGATGATTCGATGAAGCTACTGTCCAGGCATTGACGCAATTGAATAATTGTTAATCCAGAAAAAAAAAAAAAGGAAGAAAAATAACGATTGGAAGGCTACTTTTGTAATTTAAATCCCACAATTCAAAGAGGAGATATCTTCAGGATCAGAAATCAATTTCCTGTAGGGAAATTAGGTGATTTCACCATGAAAATTTGTAATAAATAGTAAATTTTTTAAATTAAATTAAGTAAATAGTAGATTTTAAAATTATTTAAAATAAATAATAATTTATCATATTTATTACGAGAATTTTATTACATTATCCCCTTCATCATTTTATTTTTATCAATTATAATTATCGCACAAAAACTATAAATAGATCTCATCTTGAGTATTACGGCGTGTATTCACATTCTAAAAATACTCTAAATACCAAAATGAATGCAACTCTAAAATTGAGATGTGTCACTCTAAGATTCTTTTTGGTTCATTTATTTTCTGCATTCTATTCATTATTAACTGCCTATACTAATTCAATGACGAGCTTAAATCCTGAGCTTTTCTTGATGGATTTTCACATTACCTACACCTTCAACAAATAAATTGTGAAACAATATACCATGCATCTCTCCAAGTCCTTTATTAGTTTTGTGAATATATTAAATTCATTTATTGGGATAACTAATTAAGCCGTGACAAAGACAATTAATAATGGACTAAAAAACTTGTGGGGGAGGCACCGACCAAGTATGAGTCGCCCTCAACCTTAAAAATTAAAAACCCAATACCATATGCCTCCCAAATTAAGAGAGAAGAACCAACATTAATCATTAATTTTTGTTTGATTTAATCCTACGCTCCATATTTTGATACGTGGCACACTATCGATCACAATTTTTTTTCCAAGAAAAGCAACGTCAAGCTCTTATAATAATAATAATAATAATAATAATAATAATAATAATAATAAAATCATGTGCAAAATGTTATAATGGAATGTCAATTGATGACATAATTCGTATCGAATTAGGGATTTAGTCCGAATAGGGTGGCAATTGAAGGTCAATTTCCAAGTTCATCGCATTAAAAATTTTATAATTTGTAATAGAGAGGGTCTTTTCCGAATCTATTAATAAAAAAAAATTTAATCGTTAAATTTAATTAAAATTATATTAAATTAAAAAAATATATAAAATAAATAATTTTTAATATAAATTTAACGTTTAAAAATAAAATTTTAAATAGCTCATTTTTTTCGATGGCTACGAGAGAAATCCTCATATGTCAGGCTTGAATTGGGAGGTTTGTTTTAACTTCTGTTTTCGCTTTTAATTACGTTTAAAATTTGAATTTTCTACTATGAAAAATACATGTCGTATTTGGACCACTTATTGGTTTGTCTTCGTGTCTCTATGTTGTTTTCTTTTTGGCTTTTTGTTTTTGGTTTTGTTCTTTTTGCTGATTGATCGCCACTTTTTCGGTTTATGCATCTCAAAATCTGGGTAACTAGCTAGGGCAGAGAGCACCTTTTCTTGTAATTCCGTCACTAAAATACAACTAATGAGCTGTCCAAAATGAACCACACTAATCTAATCATTAATAGATACTCCACTAATCAAAAAGATCAAGCAGAAATTTACTAAAATTTGAGGAAATAAAATTGCACTTTTTTTTTTTTTTTTTTGTTTATTTGCTTTGTTTTGTTTTCAATCTAGTATAACTGTATAAGTTATAAGTTGTGCAGAATTGTTTATTGATGCCATGAAGACCATTATTTGTAAGTGAAAAGAGTGTTAAACTCACATTTTCTAAAAACTCTTAAAATTCATTACCGTGTTGCAAAGGATATTAGAAACATGACCTCTTTTTTTTCCCCCCTAAACCTTCTATTTACATAGCATCTTATGTTTTACATATATTTCTCTAAAGCATTTAGATATGATAATTCCTTGGTGAATTTGAACATTGAAACTTATTTAGAGCCCGTTTAGTTTGGAGATTTGAGTTTTTAATTCTAATTGAGATGTGATTTTATGTGAAAATTTTTCATTGTAACAAAAAATTAAATGTGACTATTTCTGAGAGTTTTTTATTGTAACAAAACTCGAATTCTATACTCAAATCGGTAAAATGAACGGGACATTAATTTCACCACGCACATAAATATGCCTGTGTTCTATATATAGCTGGCATCAATTTGTCAGGGAATGCAAGAATATAGAAATTGATTTAATGGATTCTCATATCTACTTAGAAAATGATAATTGATTGATAATTGATCATGCGAATTACAATAAAAGTAACAAAGAAAAAAAAATAAAAGAAAAAAATTATAAGCAAGCTTCATAATTGCAATGACGACTGTTATGGATAACAACCACATATAAGTTTCAAAAGCCAAAGTGTGATATTAGGTATAATACAGATAAGTTCGTCTGGCAAAATTTCGTCAGCCAACAATATGACAACACTATCGTACATAATAAATTAACAACTTTCTTAACACTTGTGAGTTGCTATTAATAATATTTAATTAGTAATCTTTAGATAATGTAAGATAATGGGTCCAACTTGATTGTATTTCTCTTTAAGACCCCCTATGTTGATAAAGCTTTTAGAGCTTTTTTGGTAATAAAATAATTTGTGGATGAAAATTGACATGCTCCTACACATTCTTTTTTGTGCCATGCCCAAACTGTGCCCACACTGCACATGTTAGTATTGACAGGGAATTTTTTTTTTTTTTTTTTAATGTTCAGAAAATAGGATTATTTAGGAAGTAGTTATGTTTTGTACTGATACTAACTGCAATTCATTTATTCATTTATTCTAAGTAGGGAAAAAAAAAAGAGTAAATATCCATATAGGTGTTCAATCTCTAAATGCACTTGTTCCAATGTTTCATTGTGTCAAAATGTAAATATAAACTATAACCAGAAAAAAAAAAAAAAAAAAAAAAAAAAAAAACAGAAAACTATTAATGGTATCCGGCATACATGTTGGAACTAATTATAATCAGTCTCATCAGACAGAAAAGGAAAAAGAACACACCACCTTTCGCGTTTGATGAATTATAAACTAAGTGGATTAAAAGGAAGGAAAAGAAAAGGAGGGGAGGGAAAGAAAAAAAAAAACTTTGATGATGCTTCTTTATGCTTTTAATCGGGTCCCCGCCACTAAAGAAAGTGAAAAATGATATAGAAAAGTGAATTATAGCCTAACGACTACCAGATATGTAAACCATAACTCCATGGACCGTTGCTTTGCCTACCTTTTTTTGTCCTAAATTTGAACGTTTTAGACTTAATACATTTAGTTTATTATCATCATTATCATCCTAAATATTGAACGTTTTAGACTTGATACATTTAGTTTATTATCATTACTATTATCATTATTATTATTATTATTATTATTATTATTATTATTATTATTATTATTATTATTATTATTATTATTATATCTAGTTGCCAACTCACGTACATTTGTCTTCTCAAAAGGAAAAAAAAAAAAAAAAAAAACACACACACACACAACATTTTGCGTTGTCTTCATGTTTTTTTTTGTTTATTAATGTTAGCTACAGTTCACATCATGCAAACTTTTAATTTGTTCATTTTACCGATTTAAGATTTTAATTCTAGTTTTATTTTACTTAAAAACTCTTACAAAAAATTACATCTAATTTTTTCTGTTGCAGTTAAAAATTCTCACATAAAATTATATTTTAACTCTAATTAAATACTCAAATCGGCAAACTGAACTATACCAAATCAATTCTATTCATTGATCCACTTATCCCTTGAACCTCAAAATTGTTGATTGATGACTTCAATTCCAAATCGATAGCCGTTGAAGGACGCACAATGAGGGACCCATGCAAGCGAAATCAAGCTATATGGGCGGCCAAAAAAAAAGGAAGGATTACATTAAGTAACATCATTAAATGATAATCATCACCACATTATTAAAAAATTAAATTAAACCCCACTCATAATTATTGCCCACCCTTTTCTCTATACCCATAAATACCCCCCTTTAAACACACTTTGTCCATCAACAGAGTCGCTCAGACAGTTCAACAAACGCATACAAGACTACTAGAAAGCTCTCTGCTTTATCTTTCTCTCTCTAAAAAAAAAAGACAGAGAAAATCAATGGCGAAGGACGTGGAAGTGGTTGAGGGTGGAGAGTTTCAGGCGAAGGACTACCATGACCCGCCGCCGGCGCCGCTGATAGACGCGGAGGAGCTGACCCAGTGGTCCTTCTACAGAGCTCTGATCGCGGAGTTCATAGCGACGCTTCTGTTTCTGTACGTCACGATCTTGACAGTGATCGGATACAAGAGTCAGAGCGCCACCGACGAATGCGGCGGCGTCGGGATTCTCGGCATTGCGTGGGCCTTCGGTGGCATGATCTTCATCCTTGTTTACTGCACCGCCGGTATCTCTGGTGCGTAAGAGTAACTTTTTTTTTTTGGTTTGCTGTTTTCTGTTAATATTCCGATAACAAGCAGAAACTTTTTCTTCTTCTTTTTGTTTGTTTGTTTGTTTGCTTGTCTGTTTGTTTTTATTAAGTAAAGACGAAGTAGTGTTAGCTCTCCTTGAGCATAGCACTGACTGACGAAACAAACGTAAAATTTGGTTTAAATTTTTTTATTTTTCCTGGTTAAAAAAGAAGAGAAAAACTGGGGTCTTACTATTTTCACGTAATATAGTGAAAACACTTTCTAGCAAAAATAATCAGAAAACAACCCAAAAAATTAGCTGTCTTACCTTTTTTGTTTTATCATTGTTTTCCTCTAATAAGGTTAACAAATGTAAAATTTGGTTTAGAATTTTTTTTTTTTTATGGTTAAAAAAGAAGAGAAAAACTGAGGTATTACTATTCTCTCATAGTATGGTGAAAACACTTTCGAGCAAAAATATTCAGAAAACACCCCGTAAATTAGCTGTCTTACCTTTTTTGTTCTTATCATTATTTTCCTCTGATTAGGCATCTTACTCAATTTGTCTTCTGTATGTTAGGTAATCCTATGAGATCGATTTAAAAGTTATTAATACTAATTAACGATCATATATATATATATATATGGTGAGGAAATTAATTAATTTAATAGTTAGTATTGTGGGCCAAAATAATTAAATTGGGAAATA